>JAJAGP010001844.1:0-137500 GCA_025084515.1 Ancistrus triradiatus | reverse complement strand
ATCTTTGGTCACGCAGCTCCAATCTGACTAAAATATATGTTTACAAGTCTCCAAATGAGTGTAGCGCTGGAACGCCGTCACTTCTTATTCCCATCGGCATGCCGGTGTGCCTGGCTCAGAGCGGCCCAGTTGGACGTGTGCAGCTCTTATATAAATGAATGATTAAAGTTAAGACCCAGCCATGAGTCCCAACCCAGCACTCTTGTTTAAAGAAGAATAGGGAAGCTGTCATCGTTTGATGCATTGCCTGCTATCTTGCATGCAAAGAGGATACCTTAGTCACACACACACAAGCATACCTTGCCACCCAGCCACTTGCTACAAACAGACTCTTTTTCTTTCTCACTACGACTACTCTCTCTCTCTCTCTCTCTCTCTCTCTCTCTCTAAATGATGGATCTGTACTGGTTGGATTAGTGGAAATGAGTTACTCCACTTTTTTGTAAGGCCCATGAAATGTCGAGTGTGAGCAGGTGATCTATGATCATCAGAGTTCTGTACAAAGCCGTGGCAGTCATGTGAATCCTCTAGAGGCTGGAGGTGGGTGAGCAGAACGTGTATCTAGTGCGCAATGCCCTAACAGGGCGGCAACCCCTGCCTGTTCTTCTTAAACTGACTGATTAAATTGAAAAGCAGCACTGTAATTTAGTTCCACTGGTAACAGATTTCCAACCTGAATCAAATCTGGGTTTCCAAATGAATGATTCCAGCTGAATCTTGAAATTCAAATGAGCAAAGTGGAGTGTCTGGAAATAAAATGGGTTCTTTCCAGGTACTTTATCGTTTCCCATGTTATAAGGGCTGCAATGTACCTTGAAAGGTAAACCATCAGACCTCAAGGATTAATTCTGCACACTTACTATTTTCCTCAACCATTACACTCAACTGTATTCTAACGGTACAAAGTAATTGTACCTTAAACCAAGTTAATACTTACTCTGTGACTAAGATACTTGAGATTTTCACAATGTAGAGAAAGGTGTCCCTGAAGTCTTTCTTGTCATCCTGATATACTGTCCTAAATGCAATGTTTTACACCACATGTTGTTTGCTGAGGACAGCAGGGCTGATGGCACCATTTATGAAATGGCCTTGGTGTATTTGTAACTACAGTGGTGCTTGAAAGTTTTTGAACCCTTTAGAATTTTCTATGTTTCTGCATAAATATGACATAAAACATGTCCTAAAAGTAGATAAAGAGAACCCAGTTAAACAAATGAGACAAAAATGTTATACTTGGTCATTTATTTATTGAGGAAAATGATCCAATATTACAAAATAGTGAGTGGCAAAAGTATGTGAACCTTTGCTTTCAGTATCTGGTGTGACCCCCCTGTGCAGCAATAACTGCAACTAAACGTTTCCTGTAACTGTTGATCAGTCCTGCACACCGGCTTGGAGGAATTTTATCCCATTCCTCCATACAGAACAGCTTCAGCTCTGGGATGTTGGTGGGTTTCCTCACATTAACTGCTCACTTCAGGTCCTTCCACAACATTTCCATTGGATTAAGGTCAGGACTTTATTCTTCTTTAACCATTCTTTGGTAGAACGACTTGTGGTACTTAAGGTCGTTGTCTTGCTTCATGAACCACCTTCTCTTGAGATTCAGTTCATGGACAGATGTCCTGACATTTTTCCTTAGAATTATCTGATATAATTCAGAATTCATTGTTCCATCAGTGATGGCCCAGATGCAGCAAAACAGGACCCAAACCATGATACCACCCAGCACCATGTTTCACAGATGGGATAAAATTCTTATGCTGGAATGCATATGCAGTGTTTAGTTCCTTCTCTCCAAACAACATAATTTTTTCTTTTATACCAGAAAGTTCTATGTTGGTCTCATCCGTTAATAAAACATTCTTCCAATAGCCTTCTGGCTTGTCCACGTGATCTTTAGCAAACTGCAGATGAGCAGAAAAATGTTCTTTTTGGAGAGCAGTGGCTTTTCCTTGCAACCCTGCCAATGCACACCATCGTTGTTCAGTGTTCTTCTGATGGTTGGACTCATGAAGTAGCCAATGTGAGAGAGGCCTTCAGTTGCTTAGACGTTACCCTGGTTCCATTTTTGTGACCTCACCAACTATTACACGCCTTGCTCTTGGAGTGATCTTTGTTGGTCGACCACTCCTGGAGAGGGTAACAGTGGTATTGAATTTCCTCCATTTGTACACAGTCTGTCTGACTGTGGATTGGTGAAAACTCTTTAGAGATGGTTTTGTAACCTTTTCCAGCCTGATGAGCATCAACAACTCTTTTTCTGAAGTCCTCAGAAATTTTGTTCATGCCCATGTACACTTCCACAAATGTGTGTTGTGTGAAGAGCAGACTTTGATGGATCCCTGTTCTTTAAATAAAACAGGGTGCCTTCCCACTCACACCTGATTGTCATCCATTGATTGAAAACACCTGACTCTAATTTCCCTTCAAATTTACTGCTAATCCCAGAGGTTCACATACTTTTGCAAACTCACTAATATGTAATATTGGATTATTTTCCTCAATAAATAAATGACCTAGTATAATATTTTTGTGTAATTTGTTTAACTGGGTTCTCTTTATCTACTTTTAGGACTTTTGTGAAAATCTGATGATGTTTTAGGTCATATTTATGCAGAAAATATAGAAAATTCTAAAGGGTTCACAAACTTTCAAGCACCTGTACAACTGTACAATGGTACCTCGGTTTCATTGTTCCAGAAGGTTTGTTGAGAATCAAAAATGGCAAGTAGCAAGCAAACCTTTCCCATAAGGAAATAATGTAAATTGAATTAATCCGTTCCAGACCCCCAGAAAATCCACACTGTATAAGGCATTATATTCATTAATGGAGTCGGATTGAACAGGTGCTCCCTGATTTACGGTGGGGATATGTTTCCAACAAATTAATCATAAGTTTAAATGTATCATGAACTGAGGAGTTGAAAATATAGTCTATACTCTAGTCTATATCATAGCAGAGCCTATTTACACATTAACACTTACATTAACCTGCAGTCGGCCAAAGTCATTAACACGAAGCTTATTTTATAATAAAATGTGTTGAAAATCTCATGTAATTTATCGAGTAATGGATTGAAAGTGAAAAGGAAAATCAAAACACTTATTCTGTTGAACTCAGGGCACTAGCATATAACTAACCTTTTTAGGACCCATGGAGACTTACTTGCACTAAGAATACTTCGGGGGGGGGGGGGGCTCTGTCACAGCCACTTGCGCACCTGCTCACCACGGCCCTCTTCTACCACCTTCCACCGCGTTCTTGCACCTTCTCTTCTTTTCTCTCTCCTCCTCCTTCAATCACCTGCACCTGCCTCTTGTTTCCAGCACCTTCCACTCCCCTATGTAACCTGTTTCCCTTCACTGACTCTTCGCTCTGTCTCGTGGTCCCTACCGCGTCACAACCCCTTCGATTCTATCGCGTCTGTAACGTGTTCACGCTCGTCACCGCATCATTCTCTACCTTCCGTACCACGTCCTAGTATCTCGTCCTTCTCGATTGCGTCTCCTTTATCTCTTCAACCTTTGCTTTATCGCTCACCTACCTTACTTCTCCGTTCATCCTCGATTCCGTTCTGTCGTCACCTTCGTTCCGTCATCCGTTAGTTTAATCACCTTGTTAGTTTTCCATAATCAAGTTTATAAGTTCTGTTATCCGTTTCGTTTCGTTAATAAACGCTTTCTGAGTTCAGATCCAGTCCTGGCGTGTGTCTCTGACTTCACAGCCGGAGTGACACATACAAGTTTAAGCAAGTGTGCAGAGTATGACAAGAGTGCGTCCATAACAGAATTCAACGAGTTCCGAGGTGGTCGAAAGCAAGGTATCACTGTAATTGAAAAATATCAAGATGATTAGCACCAGGTATTTCTTCTGTTAGCACCATTATTATTTCATGAAGGTACTTTCTCTTTAAATGAGGTGCACTAAACTAATTTTTGAAGATGAATACACACTCAAAAAATTGGTCAAGCCCAAAAGAACAAAATATTAGGTTTTAACTAGAGAGGTGCATTACCTGAAGAAAATGCGAGTGTGATTGCCACTCTGCAATGGCCGAACCTTAGTGTACCTCACGTCACCCCAGGGTGCCCCCGGGAGCAAGCGTGCCAAATTTCGTGGCTGTAGGTCATAAACTGACTGAGTTACAGTTATTGGCCCGCCAGGGGACCCAATGCCGAGTCGGTTTTGACAGGGACCCCATGGGCATCACATATCACCTCAGATTGCACCCGGGACCAAGCCTGCCGAATTTCGTGGCCGTAGGTCGGAAACTGACTGAGTTACGGTTATTGGCCCGCCAGGGGCCCCAGTGCCCAGCCGGGGTCCAGAGGGGCCCCATGGGCATCACATGTCACCTCAGATTGCACCCGGGACCAAGCCTTGGGACTTTACAGGGGCCACTGTGAGGCCTCCCAAAGTCCGACCGGAAAGCCCTATACAATCACACCATTCCCAACCAGACCGGACGCAATGGCACTGGAACGGGGTCGATATCTCGAAAATTGCGGCAGTTGATACGTGTCGAAAGTTTCGGAATGTTCAGAATCGGATAACAATTGTGTGATCGCCTGTATAGGCGATCACACTAATTAGCAACCAATTGTTAGTAAGAAAGTTAATATGGGATAGCTTTTCTTGTTCATTTCTTTGAATGTTAAAGACATGGTGGAAACCTGCAGACAGCATTTTACAGAAAGAAAGTAAAGTCAATATTGTTCCACTCAGCTTTGATGGATTCAAACAGTTAATTAGTAGTTGAAAATCATTAGCCAGCTAGTTGTGTTTAATGTGAGACCAACAATTCCTAATATGGTTTAATGTTGACTCTCACAAGGCCAAAACAAGATCTGGATGGACTTGTTCTCAAGCCGCTTCTTTGCAGGAGCATTGTCTTGTTGTCATCATTAAACCTTTTCAATTGTGAGAAGAAAAAAAACATTGTAACATAATCGTCTGTACACCCAAGCATTAACTGACTTTCCACAGTGAAGAAGCTCACCCATGATAGCAGCTGAAAAGTCTCCCTACACCATGACACTTCTTCCGTGCTTAACCGTGGTTGAGATGCAGTCACTTTCTCACTAGGTCTTTGAAGAACCCTCTCGGAGGCATCCGCATACAACTCAAATCATGAGTCATCGCTTCACACAACTCTGTTATACAAATCTGAATCGAACTTTCCATATTCCCAATACCCGGGAGAAAGATACACACTAAACATATGTTGGAGGAAGGGTAAGTTTCCAAATTGTACAGTTATATATTGTATATTAATAGAGCCTATTTTGTCTGAATTTTATAAATGTTACTGTGACAGTTAAGTAGTTTGTTGAGTCTTAAAATAATTTTGAAAATATTCTACATGTAGTCTGAGTGTATGTGCCCTACGATTGGCACCCTGTCTAAGGTTGATCCTGCCTTGTGCCCTGGGCACAAGGTACAAGGTATAAGAAAATAAACTAGTGAATGATTCGAAATGACAGATGTTGTTTACTTGTAGGTCAGTTATGGTTCTTGATATCATACACACCTTAGTGAAGCATGCTTTATACCAATACATGTTCATGGATTAATGGCATTGCTGATATGCCCAAGGGTCCTGAGCATACACCAGTTGACACCAGCACAGATCGTTAAACAGTCAACTACCACTACCAATAAAGTGCTCATGGATGCTGGTAGTGAAGGACAGTTAGGTTTGAATAACTCTAGCATTCATGATTTCTGTTCCACTACAACAGAACCATTATTGCATAGTTTCAGGCCATGGGGTAAACAGTTTAAAGCCCTTAATGCAGACCCATAATATTATGATGGTTTCAGAAAGCCCTGATATTTCTCTTTTGCTTTAGAAAGGCATTCCTGTAGCTCACTGATAGAGATGAAGGAATCAGATTGCAATAGATCTCTTTATGGACACTCTATGCAGTGCAGAGGAAATGAAAATGATCCTGGATTACATTAATCCAGACTCGATTATCTTATTCCTCCACTTTACTGATTAGATTTAAGCATCTGTTCAGTGATCAAATCACAGTTTAGCTGGGAAATCTAACTGCAAAACTACTTACAGAGGAACTACATTCTCAGATTAATTATTTAGTGTAAATGACATTACACATACCTTTCTTACATCCTTGATATATAGAAGGTTCACAAAAAGACACTCCTAAGTACTTAGTTCACAAGTAATTGTCCTGTTTTTAAGTTAAGCTGTAAAATATACATGTCCTCCTTTCTCTTGATTTGTGTTAACCAGTATTAGTAATCTACGATTATCCATGGAAATACCATATATCCATAAATATTGGGACTGCTCAATGATCTTTAGCCACATATAGCAAGACATCGAAATTACCTTTAACCATAAATATCTGGACAAGTTATGAAACATGGCTGTAATATCTGGACAGCTAAATAACCCTTAAACATAAATTTATGGAAAGCGAAAAGACAAATAGTCATAAATATTTGGACAGATATATTTAAATACCTTATGAACACCTTAGCAACCAAGTAGCAATAGCCTAACAATTTATTTGAATTACCATAAATATCTGGACAGTTAATCACCCTTAGTAATATCTATCTGGACATCTAAATGAGCTTTAGTCAAAAGTATTGGCACCCCATCACAGTTATTACAGTTACTCATCACTTTACATACAGTGGTATGAAAAAGTTTGGGCACCCCTGATAATTTTCATGATTTTTCTTTATAAATCAATTGGTTGTCCATCTCAGCAATTTCAGGGTAAAATATAAAGTATATATCTATAGCAGATGAACACCGTGATATTTGAGAAGTGAAATTAAGTTTATAGGTTTTACAGAAAGTGTGCAGTAATTATTCAAACAAAATTAGGTAGGTGCATAAATTTGGGCACCTTTGTCATTTGAATACCTTTAGCACTAATTATTGGAACACAAAATTTGTTTTGTAAGCTCATTGACCCTTGATCTACATACACAAGTGAATCCAACTATGAGAAAGTGTTAAGGTGGCCAATTGGAAGTTTTTCTCCTCTTTGCATCTTCTCTGAAGAGTGGTAACATGGGAGCCTCAAAACAACTCTCAAATGGCCTGAAAACAAAGGTTGTTCAACATCATGGTTCAGGGAAAGGGAAAGGCTCTCTCAGAGATTTCAGCTGTCAGTTTCCACTGTGAGGAACATAGTGAGGCAATGGAAGACCACGGCACAGTTCTAGTTAAGGAACTCGACCCGAAGTGGCAGACCAAGAAGAAAAAATCTCAGATAGGCAGAGGCCGAGGCGAAGGATGGTGAGAACAGTCATAGTTCAAGCCACAGACCACCTCCAAAGACCCTACAACCTCATCTTGCTGCAGATGGTGTCACTGTTTCATCGTTAAACTATCTATACAGCGCACTTTGCAACAAGGAGAGAGGCTTGTATGGGAGAGTAATGCAGAAGAAGCCTTTTCTTCTGCAGACACGCCACAAACAGAGTCACTTGAGGTGTGCTACAGCACATTGGACAGATCCAGCTTCATTTTGGAATAAAGTGCTGTGTACTGATGAAACTAAAATTGAGTTATTTGGAACATAACAAGGAGCGGAAAAGAAACACACAGCATCCCAAGACCAAACAGAACACGCATCCCAAGACAAAAACTTGCTTACCCACAAGTTAAAATTTGGTGGCGGTTCCATCATGCTGTGGGAATGTGTGGCCAGTGCCGAGGTACTAGGAATCTTTGTTAAAGTTGAGGGTCGCATGGATTCCAGTTAATATCTCCAGATTCTTGAGAACAATGTTCAAGAAATCAGTTGACAAAGTTGCACCGAGGCCAATGGACCCCAAACCCTGCTCAAAATCTACTAAGGCATTCATGCAGAGGAAACCAAGTACAAAACGTTCTGGAATGGCCATCTCAGTCCCCAGACATGAATGTTACTGAAAATGTGGGGCTGTCCATGCTCGGAAACCATCAAACCTGACTGAACTGGGAGATGTTTTCTTTCTAAAGAAGAATGGTCCAAAAGCACCTTCAACCAGAATCCAGACTGGAGGACAAGCTGTAGGAAGCGTTATTTTAGCGGCTGTTTATTTCTACAAAAGGAGGATCTACTAAATATTGATGTAATTTTTCTGTTGTGAGTGCCCAAATTTATGCAACTGCCTAATTTTTGTTTGAATAATTATGCAACCACTTTGTGTAAATCCTATAAAACTTCATTTCACTTCTCAAATATCACGGTGTTCATCTGCTATATGATATATTTAACTCAAGTTGCTGATCTGAACAACCAATGATTTTAACAACATAAACTAAAATCATGAAAATTATCAGGGGTGCCCAAACGTTTTCATACCACTGTATATCTCACTTTAGTCAAAAGGATTTTTCACCCCATTACAGCTATGAAGAGCCTAGCAACCACTTAGCAACCACATAGCAACAGCCTGACAACCACCTAGACAGACTTAACCTCTATTAGTAATCTACAGTTAAAAATGGAATGATCACTTAGCCATAAATATTGGGACAGGTAAACGATATATAAGTCGTACATATCTGGACAGCTAATGACACTTATCCATATATATCTAGACATTGAAATTAGCATTTACCATAAATATCTGGACAGGTAATAACCCTTAGCCATAACAAACTAGACATCTAAATGATCTTTAGTCAAGAGTACTGTCACCCCAATCTAACTATTAAACACTATTTAAACACTACAAGCACTCTACTCATACTCTGCTATTTCACAACTCGTCAAATTCGGTTCTCGGCACATTTCTCGGCACTTGTCGTTTGGCACTCTGTGCACTTCCTAGAACTGTCAGTTGGGACATGTGACTCGTATGCCTTTTCCACCCGAAATGTAGGTGCATTTGTCAGACTCACAATATGACAAAAAAAATCAGTCAATCCACTTAAATGAACTTGTGTTTTTTTATTTTTAGATATATTCGTAGTGCAAATAATAAGTGACCATGGGTCTTAAGAAGGTTAATGATAACAGCCAACCAGAAAGAAAAACTGTGAAAACCACAATAGAGCTTATTATAGTTATAATAAACTAGTGCTGGGCAGTATACCGGTTCAACCAGTACACCGGTGTTAATTTCCGGTACGGTATGTATGTTTCATATACCTCCATACCGCACAGCAGAAACACAGCTCTAACAAATAGGCAGCAAATTATATAATATTTTTTACTGCTACGAGTGCTGCTGAGTTCTGAGTAGAACTACAGCATGCTGGGTAAAGCTCGCAAGCTAGCCATGTAGCATAAAATGCACCACAGCCTAGAAACAGTCCATTAACAGCTGGGAAAGGCTCCGTCAGATTATAGAACAGAACACAGACAGGGATAATAAAGCAAGTGAGATCGGAGATGCAAAAGAAGATCCACATTATGAACACAGTAACTCTTGAAAGTTGTTCAGAGTAATGATTAACCCACTGAATTCGGGGTATGTCTTTCTGGAGCGAAAATTACTTTAGCCAAAAATGGTCACCTCTTTTTTTTCAGCTTTGTTTTTAATACGTTGCAGATTGAACAATAAAATCTGTTTACATTCGGCAACTGTTTCATGCATTCTGATTTGTGTAATTTTGTGGGTCGAAGTAAACCCTTTAGTAATCAAAGCCTTCATTATATACATATATAACAGATTCGACCGGTTTTATCGTGATCAGCTTCAGCCAGTGATCGGGCATCAGTCTCATATAACCGATTCTGTGCCGATTCAGGCACTTGAGGGTTTGTTTAAGAGACATGCTTAAGGGTTTGTTTGCTGACATGAGGAGAATGAAGCATTATATGTTTCAGCTGTGTTTTGAGTGCTGCTTAGCTAGTCAACTGGATATATGAATTAATGTAGTAACTAAAGTAGAACTTGCATGTTAAGCAAGCATTACCTCTTCATGGGTTCATGTGTTTTGTTCCCCTGAAAGTCAGGTTTTACCCAATTCTCTATGGATTTTGATTAAGGACAGCAGGGCCAAAAGTTGATGAACTGACTTGTTGGAAGCAGAAACCTATAAATGTCATATTGAATGAGTGTTGCTGAAATAACAGAGCTCAATAAAGGGGTGTCCACGAGGTTTTGTCTGTATAGTGTAGCATAGATTACACAAGATATTGTTCTTTTTCTGCTCCAGGTTTACATGAATGCATTACACACTTTTTAGGTGCACTTTAATGCTGTGTATCACCTGTTCTATCACATCCAAAAGGTGTTGTACTGGCTTTGGTATCTGGTGACTGAGAAGACTACTGATGAACATAGAACATTGTCATGTTCATGAAACCAATTTGAGACAACTTTTGGTTTGTGACATGGTACATTATCATGGTGGAAGTAGCCATTAGAAGAAGGGTAAATTGTGACCTTTAAGGACTACACATGATCAGCAACAATACTGAAGTAGACTGTGGCATTCAGGTGATGGTTGATGGGTATTAACATGCCCAGTGTGTGCCAAGAACACATTCCTCACACCATTACTCCACCTCTACCAGGCTGGACTGTGGATGTAGGTTGGGTCCATGGATTAATGCTGGTGACACCAAATTCTGGTCCTTCATCTGTGTGCCTCAGCAGAAATCAAGATTTGCCAGACCAGGCCACGATTTTCTTGGATTCAACTGTCCCGTTTTGGTAAACCTGCACCCTCTGCAGCCACAACTTTCTGTTTTGGCTGGCAGAAGTAGAACTTGACATAGTCTTCTGCTGTTGTAGACCATGCGCCTCAAGGTTCGACATGGCATTCTGAAATGCTTAATGCTTAATATCTGTTAACATTTCTCATCAGCAAGGCATCTCCATCCACAGAACTAGAACTAGAGATCAGCGTTTATAGAAATACGCAAATCGGCACATTTTGTCACCAACAACCATGCCACGGTTCATAAATCGCTGAGATCACAGTTGTTCCCCATGTGGCCTCAGTTGGCCAAAATCATTAACACAAAGCTTATTTTATAATAAAGTGTTGAAAATGTCTTGTCATTTAATGAGTAATGGATTGATATTGAAAAGTGAAAGCAGACACTTACTCATTGTGCTAGCTGCTAATGCTAACTGCTCAGGCTGAAATACACTTTTCCTTTCAGCTGGCTGTCATTGCTAACAATTTTAGGACCCGTGGGACTTATTTCCTCTAAGAATACAGTACTGTAGATGTAAAAATAAAGAAAAACACAATCAAAATGGAGCATCACTGTTGTGAATCTGAATCACTGTGTACTGAATCATGAATTATGAATTGTGAATCAAGTTTCGGCTGAAACATGTCACTAAGTCAGTGCGCTAAGTACCAATTAAACAATGAGAGCCGAGACAAAATGCATCGAGAACCAAATTTGATGAGTTCCGATGTGGTCGAGAACCAAGATACCACTGCATATTAAACTCCTCAATTTTTGATAAATTCAACTTTGGTCAGAACATATCCCCATCAGTTCCTGTACTGGAGAAGTCAGAGAACTTGTTTTAACTAGTTGTATTAACTACACCTTTCCAACTATTTCACAATATATGCCATTGTTCATCTCCATACTGTGTTATGTTCTTTTTTTCCTGTCTGCCCTCTCATTGGTATATGTGTCATGTTTTACTTTTTAGCATTTCAACAAGCGTTCTTGATTTCTCTGGAGGTCAAGGAGCTCTCTGCTCTTACTAAAACCTTCACATTTATTGGCTGTGATTCGAAATCCTAACTTTAACTGATCTTTCCATTCTGCACCTCAGAGCTGCACCTTAACGAGCAGCTATTGGATTTTCACTATGCATTCTTGCTAACAAAGACTCTGACATTCAGAATATTGATGAAATAATCATGTATCACATATGAATATGTGGAGAGAAATGCATTTATATATAACAGCCAGTCTAATTTGTAAATGAGTAGCTGATATAAATATGATAATACATGGATTTTGTAAGTGATATTTTGTAAGCTCTTTTTTATGTTTGGAAAGATTTCTCATTGTGCCTGTACCTGTTCATGAAGATTGGATAGACATGGTCAGTAATTGTAACTTATGACTGAAAGTATCAGTCAGCACTGACCCCATGTTCAATCCATCAGTCCAATCTGTTTAATTATTTCTTTGCCATAATGTGTTCCAGATGAAAGAGGTTTGTTTGTTTTAGATACACTGAATACCTCATGTACAGGGATTGACTGCATGCCAGGTGCACATATATGGATGCTTACACACAAATGGTGGTGCTATACTGTATATCACTTGCTCGGGGAAAGATCAATTCACACCAGATAAATATGTTTTAGGTTCATATTTATGCAGAAATATAGAAAGTTCTAAAGGGTTCACAAACTTTCAAGCACCACTGTATACATGTTTTTTAGGTTCATAGTCACAAACCAGGCATATATGGATGCTTATTAAAGCTTATACTGACCAGCCATCCAGATATTTAGCTTCTCTAAAAAACAATATTAAAAAATCTTTTGAACCAGGGGATGTTATGTAGTCTCTGCCACATTGTTGTAGGATCCAACTTTTCATTTAATATTGAGAAAGTAAAACATTTTTAGCCATTAATACAGGCATTCTACAGTCACAGCCTATAGGTAACAGCTTAAATGGTGTGTCTGAAAAATTAGAGCAGTGAATATTTTGGGGGCAACACGGACTTTCACTTCCTCCACACCATTTCTATGGGGTATGGTTGAGGTCTGGAGACTGGCTAGGCCACTCCAGGACCTTGATATGCCTTTTTACGGAGCCACTCCTTTGTTGCCTGAGTTGGTGTGTGTTTGGGATCATTGTCATGCTGGAAGACCCCAGCCAAGTTCCTCTTCAATGTTCTCACTGATGGAAAGAGGTTTTGGCTTAAAATCTCACGATACATTGGCCCCGTTCATTCTCCCCCTTAATACGGATCAGTCGTCCTGTCCCCCCCCTTTTGCAGAAAAACGCCCCAAAGCATGATGTTTTCCACCCCCATGCTTCACAGTAGGTAAATGGTGTTCTTGGGATGCAACTCAGCATCCTTTTTTCTCCAGTTGAGTTTTTTTCCCAAAAAGTTCTATTTTGGTTTCATCTGACCACATGATATTTCTCCCAATCCTCTCCTGGATCAATCCATATGCTCTCTGGCAAACTTCAGACGGGCCTGGACATGTTACTGGTCTTTAAGCAGGGGGGGGGACACGTCTGGCACTGCAGGATCTGAGTCCTCTTTTGGCGTAAGTGTGTTACTGATAGTAGCCTTGTTACTTTTTGACCCAGCTCTCTGCAGGTCATTCATCAGGTTCCTCTGTGTAGTTCTGCGGATTTTTGCTCACCCGTTCTCATGATCATTTTGACCCCACGGGATGAGATCTGCGTGGGGCCCCAGATCGAGGGAGATTATCACTGGTCTTGTATGTCTTACAATTGCTCCCACAGTTGATTTATATTCCACACACAACCTGCTTGCCTATTGTAAGATTCACTCTTCCCAGGCTTTGTGCAGTTGTACAATTTTCTTCCTGGTGTCCTTCGACAGCTCTTTGGTCTTGGCCATGATTGAGTTTGGGGGGGGGGGGGGGGGGGGGGGGAGTCTGACTGTTTGAGGCTGTGGACAGGTGTCTTTATACAGATAACGAGGTCAAACAGGTGTCATTAATACAGGTAACGAGTGGAGGACAGAAAGAAGCTTCTTAAAGAAGAAGTTAACAGGTCTGTGAGAGCCAGAAATCTTGCTTTTTTGTGGGTGACCAAATACTTATTTTCCACCATAATTTACAATTAAAATGTTTTTAGAAAATCCTACAATGTGATTTCCTGGATTTTTTTTCTCATTTTGTCTCTCATAGTTGAAGTGTACCTATGATGAAAATTACAGACCTCTCTCATTTTTCTAAGTAGGAGAACTTGCACAATCAGAGGCTGACTAAATACTTTTTTGCCCCACTGTACACTTAACTGGGGTGAAGGTTTTTTGAGGTCACATTAACATACTTTTATTCATTACTACATTACTATTCTCACATGCATGCAGGTGTTCTAACGATTTTTAAATTCCTACCATAGAATATACATTTTGCCTATCTGTCCTGCCTAGTTGAGAAATAGTACATATAGCTGTGGTGTTCTGGTTTTTTTTGCCCACTTCGTGGTTGTTGCAAGATGTGGCACCTCATCAATTACAAATATATGATGGTATTCTGTACATAGATTTCTTTAAAAATAAGCCTTAAACCACCAATTTCTTCTTCTTTTTCTCTCCACCACATAAATATGCTCCCCCTGCCCCTGTGGCTTTCAGATGCCCCGATCATTATTTAGTTTTGATGCCAGGTCAGTCGTCATCACAATATCTCCTGCTGTCTGGAGTGATGTCTGTAAAATCTGAGGATCTACTGAGGTTTTGTGTTATGTAAAACCTGAAGTACCTGCACCAATTTATTTACAGCACAGCCAGCACAACATTCACCATGGCATTACATAACATTATCGTGTTTGTTTTCAGATTGTTTTCAGATCTGCTTGGTGTGGTTAGTGTGTGACCACATAATATCTCTTATTAGCCTGTTCAAATATTGACGCTACCAGCTTCGCCACGGAAGGCATTGCAAGATTTATTGTTTCTGCATCTGTACCAGGGATGGATATACATTTTTTTCAAAACTGGAGGCCACAAAGGGGTCATGCTTAACCCAGATGGGCCAAGTATATGTTCTACATTCATCCATAGCTGTTTGTTGACTGGACTTTTCTCATATGGTGAAACATATGAAAACACTAGTTATACCTTGCGTTGACTAAAAAACCTTTTGCAAGAAGCAGGACGCACTGAATATACTGGATCACTGAATATACTTTGTAAATAGTTCATTAAATTCTTAATTCATAAAGCCCCATAAATTCAACCAAAAAGCTAGGACTGGAAACCAAAGACCAAAGACAACTCATAGAGCTGAATATACAACAGGTGAACAGAAGTCTGAGGCCACTAGTGAACATGCTTCTGTTTTGCATTTTTCTTGAATTTAATACAGTGTTCTTCATTACAATTCATATAATCAAACATAACAATTTGAGTGAATCAGACTTCCAAAGACCTATGGTGCTAACTCAGAACTTCCCAACTGCAAGTAGGAAAAAGAACAACAAAAAACCCTCAACTGAGAATTTCTACTGAGAAAGAGATTCGTCAGAGTTCACCACATGACATCATATCAACATGGCTACTGACAGTCGACAGTAGTGGGCTGTTTAAAAAAATAGTAGCGTGGGGTCACCAACTCTCCAAAACTACAATCAGGTATCACCTTAATGCCAACAGATTATTTGGATGGCTTACCAGGCAAAAACCTTTCCTGTCATGTAACCACAATTAAAAATACCTGGAGTTCATAAACTTTACTGGAATTTTGAGTGGAACCGTGTTCTACGCTCGATGAAATGAAAAATAGAGCTTCTTGGCATCAAAAACATTTAAAAATGAAGGATGGCTACAATGAAAAAAAAAAAAACTGATTCCACTGGTAAAAATATGTTGGATGGTCAGTGATTTTGTGTGGCTGTTTTTCATCCCAAGGCCCTGGGACCTTGTTTAGAGTACAGGGCATCATGGACTCTGAAATACCAGGACATTTTAAATCAAAATCTGTCAGCCTCTGCCAAGAAACTAAAAGTGGGTCATCATTTTATCTTCCAGCAGGACAGTGATCCAAAACTTATGTCCAGATCAGCACAAATATTGTTTACTGAACACAAAATCAAGTTTCTGCCATGGCTATCTCAGTCACCTGATCTAAACCCCATAGAAAACCTGTGGACTGAGATAAAGTGGACAATGCACAAGAAAGAATCAAGGACCTCTGGAGAGATGTAAAAAGGAATGGTATCAGAATCTCTGTTCTCTATTCTCCAACCTTATGAGCTATAGGAGAAAACTAAGTGCTGTTGCAAACTAAGAGGTTGAATAAAATAATAAATGCATCGGTGCTAATAATCATGGTATGTATGATTTGTTAAAAACAATTATTTCTTGATTAGAAATTTTTTCTCTAAGACTAAATTGACCTCAATTAATGGTTGGAGTTTTCTCATGTTTTACCAAAAGCTGAATTTCTTATACCTTTTTTACCCATTTGTACCAGAAATTCAAATAATTATGGAAGGGCCTGTGCAGTACTTACTTAGCATTTTCATTAAAAATCATGACAAACTATCATTCAACATATAATTTAAGTTCCAATAAAAATCAACAAATATTTTAGAGCTTTAGCAAGTTAAAACAAATTGTGGTCACAATTGAGAATGACGGGATTAAATTGGATTTAAATGGGACCATTTGCAGCTTGCAGTGTTGCAATGTTGTTTTGTGCTCTTGATTTTGAGTGGGAATTTTAAACATAGATTCAGAGCAAGTAGTTGTATGGATCAGGTACGTTTATTGGGCATAGCTTTTTTTTTAGCATTTTTTATTAGATTTTTTGATCAGTTACAGAACCGAAGGAGTATTATCTTCCCCGTTCCAAGTTGTAGTTCTATTTAGTAATATAACTGCAAAAATATTGATAGAACAGCTGACTACCATACTTGTCGTCAGACTTTTACTTTGATGGATTTATAATAACACCTTTTTACAGACCACACATTATATTGGGAGTTTGTATTTTGTAATTGTGTTGGTTGTTAGGATAATAGGAATGAATTGTAGATTATAGCATTTGTGCAGCCAAGATGTATGATGTTTTTCTTAAACCTGCCTCTAAACTTTGAACCCCAGTGTAAGGTTTCAGCTAATTATTCTGTAATTTTATGGTAACAGTGTGCTGTATGCCTGTCTGCTTTGTGCTGTGCCATGTCTGCAAATAGTAGACCTTGAACAGAGGGTGAAAGTCACCATGTGTGGAGTCACCAGACTTTCTCTGGTTGTCTTACACACACACACACACACACATACACACACACACATGCACGCACACATACACACACAGTCTTGGTGTCTGGCAATCACTGTGACGGACTGAGTAGACACGTCTGTGGACAGGTGGGACAGGTGTAGGTCAGGCATACTGGTGGCATAAAGTGAAGACAGGCCTTCTTTTAGAAACAAGTCCTCCCCCCATAGGTACTGTCATCCTACTTGTATACTCACACACGTACATATTACTTAGAAATGACCTGCTCTTGCTGTTGCATGTGAGTGTGTTTTGTTGAATAAATTCAGAAAGACAAGTAAATACAAATGCAGATTTTCGTATATCAAAGCTGCAGTAAGCAGCTTTAACTGAGTTTAAAGGACATATCACTAGATACAAATCTGAAGTTATCCATATTCAGACTTGTGTTATCTGAGTACTGGAACCTTATTTTCGGATCCATTAAGGTTAAATACTTTTCATGCATGTAATTTGAATGTAAGGTTTTTAATAGAGTAGACCTCTCAGGTAATGACTTCTGACAGTTGCATGAAACTTTGCTAACTCAACATTTGCAGTTAATATTTACAGGTAGTCCCTGTTTTACAATGGCCCGACTTTACAATGGGAATCTGATAATACACATACAGTGGGGCAAAAAAGTATTTAGTCAGCCACTGATTGTGCAAGTTCTCCTAGATGAGAGGGGTCTGTAATTTTCATCATAGGTACACTTCAACTATGAAAGACGAAATGAGAAAAAAAATCCAGGAAATCACACTGTAGGATTTTTAAAGTTTTTTAAGTATTTTGGTCAACAACTAAAGTTCAACTCAATACTTTGTAACATAACCTTTGTTGGCAAAACGACATAGGTAAAACATTTCCTGTTTAAGTCTTCACCAGGTTGGCACACACTGTAGCTGGTATTTTGGCCCATTCACTCCATGCAGATCTCCTCTAGAGCAGTGATGTTTTGGGGCTGTCGCTGGGCAAAATGGACTTTCAACTCCCTCCACACATTTTCTATGGTGTTGAGGTCTGGAGGGGGACTGGCCTAGGTCACTCCAGGACCTTGAAATGCTTTTTCCGGAGGCCCACTCCTTTGTTGCCCAAGGCAGTGTGTTTGGGATCATTGTCATGCTGGAAGACCCAGTCACGTTCTATCTTCAATGCTCTCACTGATGGAAGGAGATTTTGGCTTAAAAAATCTCACGATACCATGGCCCCGTTCATTCTTCCCTCAACACGGATCAGTCGTCCTGTCCCCTTTGCAGAAAAACAGTCCCAAAGCATGATGTTCCACCGCCATGCTTCACATGTAGGTATGGTGTGTTCTTGGGATGCAACTTAGCATTCTTATTCCTCCAACACGACGATTTGAATTTTTACCAAAAAGTTCTTATTTTGGTTTCATCTGACCACATGATATTCTCCCAATCCTCTTCTGGATCATCCATGTGCTCTCTGGCAAAACTTCAGACGGTCCTGGACATGGACTGGCTTAAGCAGGGGGCACATGCCTGGCAGTTTTTTGGCACTGCAGGATCATGAGTCCCTCTCGGTGTAGTGTGTTACTGATGGTAGCCTTGTTACTTGGACCCAGCTCTCTGCAGGTCATTCATCAGGTCCTTCTGTGTAGTTCTGGGATTTTTGCTCACGTTCTCATGATCATTTTGACCCCACGGGAGTGAGATCTTGCGTTGGATCCCCAGATCAAGGCAGATTATCAATGGGCTTGTCTTACAATTGCTTCCCACAGTTCATTTATTTCACCACCAACCTGCTGCCTATTGTAGATTCACTCTTCCCAGCCTTGTGCAGTTTTTTGGTACAGTTTTCGTCCTGGTGTCCTTCGACAGCTCTTTGGTCTTGGCCATGGTTGAGTTTGGAGTCTGACTGTTTTGATGCTGTGGACAGGTGTCTTTTATACAGATAAACGAGGTCAACACCACACCGTGCCATTTAAATTACAGGTAACGAGTGGAGGGACAGAAGAGCTTCTAAAGAAGAAGTTACAGGTCTGTGAGAAGCCAGAAATATTGCTTGTTTGTGGGTGACCAAATACGTATTTTCCATCATGATTTACAATTTAAATTCTTTAAAAAATCCTACAATGTGATTTCTGGATTTTTTTTCTCATTATTGTCCTCTCATAGTTGAAGTGTACTAAATACAGTCGTATGAAAATGTGTTTGGGCAACCCCTGAAAATTTTTCATGGGATTTTAGTTATAAATCATTGGTTGTTCAAGATCAGCAAACTGAGTTAAATATAATCATATAGCAGATGAAGCAGAGTGATGGGGGGGGGGGGGGGGGGGGGGGGGGGGGGTGGGGGGGGGGGGGGTGGGGGGATATTTGAGAAGTGAAATGAAGTGTATAGGATTTACAGAAAGTGTGCAGTAATTATTCAAACAAAATTAGGCAGGTGCATAAATTTGGGCACCCCAGCAGAAAAATTACATCAATATTTAGTAGATCCTCATTTTGTAGAAATAACAGCCGCTAAACGCTTCCTACAGCTTCCAGTCTGGATTCTGGTTGAAGGTGCTTTGGACCATTCTTCTTTAGAAACATCTCCAGTTCAGTCATCTTTGATGGTTTCCAAGCATGGACAGCCCACATTTTCAGTAATATTCATGTCTGGGGACTGAGATGGCCATTCCAGAACGTTGTACTGGTTCCTCTGCATGAATGCCTTAGTAGATTATGAGCAGGGTTTGGGGTCGTTGGCCTCGGTGCAACTTTGTCACTGATTCTTGAACATTGTTCTTAAGAATCTGGAGATATTAACTGGAATCCATGCGACCCTCAATTTTAACAAGATTCCTAGTACCTGCACTGGCCACACAGTCCCGCGGGCATTATGGAACCGCCACCAAATTTTACTGTGGGTAGCAAGTGTTTGTCTTGGGATGCTGTGTTCCTTTTCCGCTCCTTGTTATGTCCAAATAACTCAATTTTAGTTTCATCAGTACACAGCACTTTATTCCAAAATGAAGCTGGATTGTCCAAATGTGCTGTAGCACACCTCAAGTGACTGTGGCGTGTCTGCAGAAAAGGCTTCTTCTGCATTACTCTCCCATACAGCCTCTCCTTGTGCAAAGTGTGCTGTATAGTTGAACGATGATTAGTGACACCATCTGCAGCAAGATGAGGTTGTAGGTCTTTGAAGGTGGTCTGTGGCTTGACTATGACTGTTCTCACCATCCTTCGCCTCTGCCTATCTGAGATTCTTCTTGGTCTGCCACTTCGGGAGTTCCTTAACTAGAACTGTGTCTGTGGTCTTCCATTGCGTCACTATGTTCCTCACAGTGGAAACTGACAGCTGAAATCTCTGAGAGAGCTTTTCCCTTTCCCTGAACCATGATGTTGAACAACCTTTGTGTTTTCAGGCCATTTGAGAGTTGTTCTGAGGCTCCCATGTTGCCACTCTTCAGAGAAGATGCAAAGAGGAGAAAAACTTCCAATTGGCCACCTTAACACTTTCTCATAGTTGGATTCACTTGTGTATGTAGATCAAGGGTCAATGAGCTTACAAAACAAATTTTGTGTTCCAATATTTAGTGCTAAAGGTATTCAAATGACAAGGGTGCCAAAATTTATGCACCTGCCTAATTTTGTTTGAATAATTACTGCACACTTTCTGTAAAACCTATAAACTTAATTTCACTTCTGAAATATCACGGTGTTCATCTGCTATATGATATATTTACCTGAAACTGCTGAGCTGGACAACCAATGATTTATAAAGAAAAATCATGAAAATTTATCAGAGGTGCCCAAACCTTTTTCATACGACTGGTATGATGAAAATTACAGACCTCTCTCATCTTTCTAAGTAGGAGAACTTGCACAATCAGTGGCTGACTAAATACTTTTTTGCCCCACTTAAATACACATTCAACTGTAGTTTAATGTGTTTAAACTACACAAAAAGTGTTTTAAGCATGTTTAAGGAAAACTATGCGTTATGATAGTGTTGGGTACTTTCCTGTGGTAGATGTGGAACTGTGCTAGATTAAGAACTTGGCAGTGTGTGACGTAGGGAGTCACATGGCGGTTGGGATGAGCGTTGTGAAATAGTTGCGGAAGTGTTTTCAGCATGTTTAGAGTAGCCTACACTATGATATATACAGTATATATTAAACTCCTCGGTATATGATAAATTCAACTTGCGATGGAATTGTCAGAACGTATCTCCACCATAAATCGGGGAGTACCTGTACATGTGTTTCATCTCAGAATTGCATCTGGATAAACAGATTCCCTTTACACTTTTCACTAAAATGTCCCCAGTGGAACAGATGAGATCTGATCTTATTTTCCTGCATAAAAAAACACTAACACTCTTTCCATTTTACTTCCTGAAACTTACTGTGAACACAGTTTCTCACAGGCTGTTACCAGTTTATTATATGCTATCAAATATGGGCAGAAACCATCTAACACAGGAAATGAAAGCTTTCACTGGCAGCTGCTCTAATTTCTGCAGTGGTCAGCAATACTACTCATCATTTTGGATGTGAAAGAGAAGTCTGGACTGGAGGGAGAGAAATGTGACTAGTTATACAAACGAGGAATACCTGCCATTTTTTCATGTACAATATCAGACATTCAAGTTAGTTTGTGGGAGAGTGTGGGCACTGATTTAGAGAAAACCAACTCACCTTTGTTAGGAAGTACAGGTAGAAAAGAGCATTGCAGTAACTGTGGTATCTTGCTACAGGCACAGGACTAGATTAGTTTCAGCAATGCAGCTGTATCCATATGTATCTGGTAAGTATGTCCAGCATTGAAGGCACTCCTACGCCAGTACATTACATTGTCAAAATGGCACCGGATCTGAGAGATCCTAAAAGGTTTTGAGGACATGTGGGGATTCACACAATGCAGCAGAAAAATAGACGGCTCACTGTAACGGCTCCATCAGAAAAATGTGCATGTGGATACAGAATATAAATTTAATTTACCTTTGTATTAAATGTGGTCAAGAGCCGTCTATGATAACCTCCAAATGTGGTTTGAGTGATTAGATCAAAGCGCGTCTGGCTTGTGTATACACCTGACTTATCACCCGTTCAGGTGAAATCCAAACATGTCCCATCACCAAAACCGAACGTTGATGCAAGATTTGAAGTTCAAAGAAACTTTTTTGAACTGTAAAAGCGAAATCTCTGTCAATGGCAAAACAATGGGACTAATGTTCAGTCTAATGCAATAATGTACAAATAATAAAAATCCAAGCATTTGAAAAAAATAATATTAGCCTGATATAATGAAAATGCATAATGTATGCTTATTTGTATTTATTTGTCATATCTGCCAATTTTTGTTTGTTTAATATAAGCTACAAGTCTTCATTGAGAAGATCTGCAGGTGTAGTTTTAGCTTGCTGGCCAGCTTTATGTATGTGTTTAGTAATTAATTGCACTATTATGGAATGTATTGATTAGATTTCAGTAACTTAAAACACTGATTTATGTGATATTACGATACAAGTAAATTAACTTGTTTGTTGTGTAAAAATCAGCAGCAAACCAGTGTAGATTTTGGGATAAATCTCTAACATCATTAGAGCGTTTGCAGCTGTTTGTCTCTTTAGCTTCATGTTATGACAAGAGCCACAACAACAGGCTCGTTTTAATGAGACTTTTTCTTTTCAGAACCAATAAGGAGAAATGACAGCACACATTTTTCTCCTTCATCACACCCACTGATTTAACAAATGCCCTTTCTCTCTCCCTTTTTTGTATTGAAGCAGCAATTAAGGAGCTGTACTTCTTCTGGTGTCATACTTCAATCAGTCTTTCACTTTGTTGTCTTTCCTTTTGCGTTACTGATTTTTTGCTGTGCTCAGTCTCCCTCGTTCTCTCTCCCTCTCTTCAGCAGTGTTATCAGTCTCAGTTCCATTTCTCTGTTCTCTGGTACTTCCTAACTCCGTCTGTCACCTCCATTTCTTATGATAATCCATTGACACCATTGGACAGCAAATCTCTCTCTCTCACTCTTTCTCACATACTCACTCCCTCTCTCTCTCTCTCTCTCTCTCTCTCTCTCTCTCTCTCTCTCTCCCCAGTGGTTTATCTCTTCCCCTCTGGGCTGTATTTTGCTTCTCATAATTAAATGTCAGTTCCAGGGATCCAGTTTCATAAGAAAAGTTTCTTTTTATAATCATTGTCAAAAAATAGAATGAACTTATTCACAGCTTGTGTCTTAACAGAACCGTTAGTAAGACAAATGCTACAGAAAGTCTCAAACTGAAAATGATGGCAGCACTGAAAGATATCTAATTTCTTTTACCCTTTGCCAGCTGTTGACATAATCCTCCATATTCAATGTACTGTGTTTTACAGGATGAATTTTGCTCAGTCACAACTTAATAATACACGGATTTGAATGTTTATTCATTTGAGTGTATTTCTGCGTTATCGTTTCATTTATCTATGTATCTACATTCACTGCTCATGTACACTCACTGGCCACATTATTAGGTACACATATTCATCTGTTCTGTAATGCAAATATCTAATCAGCCAATCACATGGCAGCAACTCAGTGCATTTAGGCATGTATTCTCACACAACTGCCATCTCTAGGGTTTACACAGAATGGTTCGTAAAAGAGAAAATATCCTGTAAGTGATAGTTCTCTGGGGAAAAAATGCCTTGCTGATGCCCGAGGCCAGGTGGGAATGCCCAGACCGGTTAGAAAGGCAACAGTGACTCAAATAACCACTCGTTAAAATCAAGGTATGGAGAAGAGCACTCTGCATCAAACCTTGAAGCAGATTGGTCACAGAAGCCGAAGTCCACACCGGGTACCACTCTTCTCAGCTAAGAACAGGCAACTGAGGTTAGAAATCACTTGAGCTCACCAAAATTGGACAACAGAAGCATGGATCCACCCTGCCTTGTATCAGCGGTTCATCCCAGTACTGGTGGTGTAATGGCGTATGGGATACTTTCTTGGCACACTTTGAGCTGCTTCATACCAAATGCCATCGACTATCTGAGTATTGTTGCTGACCATGTCCATCCCTTTATGACCACAGTATACCACCATCTGATGGCTCCTAAACCAGGATAATGCACCATGTCAAAAAGCTCAAATCATCTCATACTGGCTTCTTGACATGACAACGAGTTCACTGTACAATGGCTCCAGAGTCACCAGATCTCAATCGAACAGAACACCTTTGGCATGTGGTGGAACGAGAGGTTTGCATCATGGATGTGCAACCGACAAACCTACAGCAACTGTGTGATGCTCTCTTGCCAATATAGACCAGAATATCTGAGGAATGTTCCCAGCACCTTGTTGAATCTATGCCACAAATAATTAAGGCAGCTCTGATGGTAAAAAGGGGTTGAACCTGGTTCTAGCAAGGTGTACCTAATAAAATAGCTAGTGTGTGTATTAATGTATATAGGCTAAGTAATATTCCTATAGTATAGAACTGTGTAATTCTATGTGTCAGTGCTTTCATTTGTACGACAGTATCTATATAGAGTAAAATTCATGTCAGTGTTTTTTATTTGCATTATACATGCAATTCTATACAAACAGTTGCTCAATAGCTTGCTCAGTTTTATTCCACACATCAATGTGCATTTTGGAAGGCATAGCAAGAAAGATAGTGCTATGACTTTAGGCTATGGGCTCTCGCTTCTGTCTCTCAAGTTGAAACAATTATCATTGTCACTCTTTGCAAACCCAGTAACTTTCTGTCTGAAAACATAATTGCCCAACATGCCACTCTAACCAGCCACAAAATATGCACAATTAAAATGATGTATTTTGATTATCCACTACTATTTTATGAGAATTGCCATTAACGTGGCTTACATGTCTATCTCCCAATGAATGCACTAATCCCAGTAAAACTGGAACTCATTGAAACTCATTTGAGCTAAAGTTTCATGACTCAGATTTAGCCAGTTGTGACCAGGCTTGGGTTATCCTGGTCCCACTGTTTCTCAGTTCATCACACTTCCTCCAGTGTCTTCTTCCCACAGTGCAAAATGAGGCCAACATCATGCCAGGTACCCAGCCATTCAATTGATTTAAAAAAGGGACTTATCAGGCCAGATGAGGTCCAGTTCTGATTAGGGCTGGCTAAAATATTGATGCAGCAATATATGGTGATATTTATTTTTGTGACATACTACATCGATTTTCAGCTCAAAATATCGGTATATATTCGATTTTGAATATTTTTTAAATGGGGTGTAAACTACTCCTGTAGATGTCACAGTACAGAGTTTGGACTCAATTTGTCCATTGAATCAGTGTGATATATTAAGATGACTCAGATCATAATTTGTATTTCAGATGTTTTTATATTTTCAGTGAACTATTTGGAATATTGCAATACGCCGCGTATCGCAATGTATCGTAATATACAGTGGTGTGAAAAAGTGTTGCCCCCTTCCTGATTTCCTGTTTTTTTTGCATGTTTGTCAAACTTAACTGTTTCAGAACATCAAACCAATTTAAATATTAGTCAAAGACAACACAAGTACACACAAAATACAGTTTTTAAATGAAGGTGTTTATTATTAAGGGAGAAAAAAACCCAAACCTACATGGCCCTGTGTGAAAAAGTGATTTCCCCCTTGTTAAAACATAACATGGTTTATCACACCTGAGTTCACTGTTTCTAGCCACACCCAGGCCTGATTATTGCCACACCTGTTCTCAATCAGGACATCACTTAAATAGGACCTGCCTGACAAAGTGAAGTACACCAAAAGATCCTTAAAAGCGACTCATCATACCGAGATCAAAAGAAATTCAGGAACAATTGAGAAAGAAAGTAATTGAGATCTATCGGTCTGGAAAGGGTTATAAAGCCATTTCTAAAGTTTTATGTCTCCAGCGAACCACAGTGAGAGCCATTATTCACAAATGGCGAAGACATGGAACAGTGGTGAATCTTCCCAGGAGTTGCCGGCCAACCAAAATTACCCCAAGAGCACAGCGACGACTCATCCAAGAAGTCACAAAAGACCCCACAACAACATCCAAAGAACTGCAGGCCTTACTTGCCTCAGTTAAGGTCAGTGTTCATGCCTCCACCATAAGAAAGAGACTGGGTAAAAATGGCCTGCATGGCAGAGCTCCAAGACGAAAACCACTGCTGAGCAAAAAGAACATTAAAGCTCATCTCAGTTTTTTAAGAACATATTTTGAAGATCCCCAAGACTTTTAGGAAAACATTCTGTGGACTGACGAGACAAAAGTTGAACTTTTTGGAAGGTGTGTGTCCCATTACATCTGGCGTAAAAGTAACACAGCATTTCAGAAAAAGAACTTTATAGCAACAGTAAAATATGGTGGTGTAGTATTGAGGGTCTGGGTGTTTTGCTGCTTCAGGACCGGGAAGACTTTCTGTGTATAATGGAGATTATGAATTCTGCTGTCTACCAAAAAATCCTGAAGGAGAATGTCGGCCATCGGTCGTGACCTCAAAGCTGTTTGCAACGACTTGGGTTCTGCAGCGTACAAGGATCCAAAAAAACACCAGCAAGTCCAGCTCTGAATTCTTCTTTTTCTTTCTTTCGGTTCTCCTTCATCAGGGGTCACCACAGCGAGTTAAAGTTTCTACCTCACCCTGTCCTCCACGTCCTCTACTCTCACCCCAAACTCCCTTGAATATCTCATTTACCACTACAAATAACTCCTCTTTGGTCTTCCTCTCCGTCTTCTGCCGCATTGCCATCGCCAACATCCTCCTACCAATAATCCACTATCCCTCCTCTGCACATGTCAAAACCACCTCAGCTGCCTCTCGAATTTTGTCTCCCAATTTTCCAAACCTGTGCTATCCCTCTGATGATCTCATTCCTAATCCTGTCCACCCTAGACACTCCTAAAGAGAACCTCAACATCTTAAGTTCTGCCACCTCCAGCTCTGCTTCCTGTCTCTTTGTCAGTGCCACTGTCTCTAACCCATACAACAAGGCTCTGAATGGCTGAAGAAAAACAAAATGAAGACTTTGGAGTAGCCTAGTCAAAGTCCTGACCTGAATCCTATTGAGATGCTGTGGCATGACCTTAAAAAGGCTGCTCATGCTCAAAAACCCTCCAATGTGGCTGAATTACAACAATTCTGCAAATATGAGTGAACAAAATTCCTCCACAACGCTGTAAAAGACTCATTGCAAGTTATCGCAAACGCTTGGTTACAGTTGTTGCTGCTACAGTTGTTGCTGCTCAACCAGTTATTAGGTTTAGGGGGCAATAACTTTTTCACACAGGGCCATGTAGGTTTGGATTTTTTTTTCTCCCTTAGTAATAAACACCTTCATTTAAAAACTGCATTTTGTGTTTACTTGTGTTGTCTTTGATTAATGTTTAAATTGGTTTGATGTTCCGAAACACTCAAGTGTGACAAACATGCAAAAAAATTGGAAATCAGGAAGGGGGCAAACACTTTTTCACACCACTGTAACTGTATCGTGACCCATGGGTTGTGATGCATATCGTATTGTGAATCCCTTTCCAATACCCACACCTAGTTCCTTTGTAGGCACTTTGGGTGATGGTGACACTTTTAACTGGCCAGTGGCTGTGGAGCCCCATACTCAGCAGGGTGTTATGCACTGTGTGTTGTGACACGTTCTGTAACCAGCATTAAAAAGTGATGTGGCATGTGCCACAGTAGGCTTGCTCTAAACCTGATGACTACCGAATGGGATTTTTAGAGTAAGCTAAGCATGTGACTTCAGTACTTGGATCCAAAACCCAGTTCCAGTCCCACATTAAATAGTGCTGCTATTGGACAGCATTGAAAAAATATATATTGAAAAATGGCTATAATATAAAAAGACATCATTTCAGTTAGGTTTAGATTGCAGTTAAGTGAAGCAACCCAGCATTAGGCATTCACTCACTGCCCTTGTGTCCATATTGTGTTATGTTTGTGTATAGACTGTATTTGCAGTGTCGCTGACAGAGGGATCAGAGTGCGCGAGGCGAGTTTGAAATGAATTGATTGTTGGAAATCAAACTCCAATTATCAGAGGAAGGAACAGAAGGGCAGTGAGTGAGAGAGAGTGAGCAAGGAAGTGGCACTCATACTCTCATCATTCATTTGGGAGGAGCAACCTAGGCATATCACCGGACACCCACAAATGGAACGAGAAACAAAGAGAGAGAGATGAGAGAGAGCGGGTGTGTAGGTGAGAAATGGCAACACATTTTTATTCAGTGTACCTTCTCACATAGCAAATATTGTACCTTTTTCCTCTCTCTTTTTTGTATTGGATAAAAAGTTATAGTTCAGTACTGCATTCAGTGTTACTCTCAGTAGTGTTCATAAAATGAAAGCCATTATACCCACCAAGAGAGTGGTCTCAGTGAAAGTACATGATCATTCTAACACTATGATCCATAGCCATAACCATAGATCCAGAGCTTTCTGTCACACAGTGCTGTTATATATGGACTTTGAACTCGACCATGTGTTCAGTGAGACCCGAGAATCCTGTGTACTCTGTCTGTGATCTGCAGTACTAGCTTCACAACCTGGTGCCTCATTCAACAGCTTTCTGCTGCACCCTACTCTGCACGTCTGCCCTTTCTTTCTTTCACTGTGAATAGTCTTAAGATGCGTCTCGCTCGTAAATGCGTAGATGAAGTTAGAGATTATTAATGGCCCTAGCACTCAGATGCTATCTCTACCTCTCTCTCCTCCCTTGTCTTCAATAATGCCATTTTCCTCCTTTGAACCTTCTCAAACGTACTGTAATCAAATTGTCTTTATATTACATTCCACAAGACCTACATATGTATACATCACTCGGTTGTGAAGATCACTCCATCTTGCTCTTGAATCAGTAGATCATTATTTCCTTGCAGAGTTAGGGAGAGAGGGGGATGATGCATTGGAATGAAAGGTGCTCCTTTAAATCAGGGTGATTTTTTATATTGCTGTTGTAAAAGACAGTAGGTTTGTATTTAATATTATCTCCTTCCAAGTTGTGTGAAAGGCGGCTAACGACAAAGCTCAGTTTGGTTCAGCCTTGTTCAAGGATTTATTGCTGTAATTTTGTTTCTATGTAGAAGATACTGAGCAGAACGATTTGAAATTCCTAGAGCATAAAACAATAAAAAAGCACATATTTGTGATTACTGTGTACTTTTGATGACCTCTAAACATTTGTAACATTGATCTTCTGCGACGCGGTTCATAATGATTTGCTTGAGGTTGTTGCTAAGGTCACTCCCCTGGAACAGACCATGTTTGCAAAATACCAAATGCTTTGTTAGCAAGTGGCCTGACAGCCAGAGGACTGATTAGAGGGGTGAGGTGATCATCCTTCCGAAGTGGCTCAACCACTACACAGGTCTGAGTGCATATCAATGTGATATTTGATATTTGTTTAATGTCTGCTCTGTGATTTACATTTGTGCCTCTATAACCACACACTATTAAATATATCTCATTATTGCAACATAAACATAACCCAGCCAGTCACATCGCAAAAACACTTCTTTTCTCATTAACCCTAATCATATACACTAATTGTTGACGTTGCCTAATTAGACCTGTCCATATTAATTGTCAACATTCCAATTCTGTCAGCAGCAGGCCCCCATCCAAGCAGCACTGGTGGTTTTTATTTATTGGAAAACATTCCCTTACTCTTCCATACCAGTTCAGAGCAGAGGTTATATCAAACTGGGCTGGCAGGGGTGACCTCAAGCAATTAATTATGGTGTAATTATAACAGCAGAGTGTTTGCAGGAAAAGAAGCAGGTGTTTGTATGTGTGTGTCCCAGAGAGGGTGAAGCATGCTGAGTAAGCATGCTATGAAGGACTGGAGCACAGTTACCCTCATTATTACTGTGCCGGGTCTGCTTTATGTACCGAGAGAAAGAGAACAATTTAGCGTAAACAGACCACCCAAAAATCTAGGCTATTGGTCATTATACACTGCCTGGTCAAAAAAAAGGTCACCACCTGGATTTAACTTAGCAAATAGTTAAATAGTTTAAAAAGAGCCTTCCATCAGATAATTACAGCATTGGTGATTATGTTTCAGCTGGGAACAAGTTATTTAATCCTAACTGATGCAGCGAGTAGCTTTTCACTTGTTAAAAGTGGTCGTGGAAAAGATGTTAATCTGTTTTAGAAGGGTCAAATTGTGTAAGAGTGGTTCACGGAGCATGAGACATCATTTTCACACATGGATTGGTCACCATAGAGTCCAGACCTGAACCCCACTGAGAATCTTTGGGATGTGCTGGAGAAGACTTTGCGCAGTGCTCCAAATCTCCCATCATCAATACAAGATCTTGGGGAAAAATGAATGCAACTCTGGACAGAAATAAATGTTTTGATATTGCAGAAGCTTGTGGAAACGATACCACACCAAATGCATGGTATAATCAAAGCTAAAGGCGGTCCAAGGAAATATTAGTGTGTGTGACCTTTTTTTTTTGGCCAGGCAGTGTATAAGAATACAGCAGAGCAGAGCAGAGCAACACACTCCCTCCACCAGCTTGTCTTCTTCATCCTGGTGCCATCATATCCCCAGTTAAATGGCATCCCCAGCTATATGTACATGTGATGTAAAACACAGTGAGACCAAACTTCTCCATTGCTCCAAAGTGGAGTTTCGACACTAGTTTGCCAGTTATAATTACTTTCGGTAGTGGACAGGAGTTGGTTAGCAAATTGGAGTTGGCAATTTGCTAATCTGCTAAATGACCGAATGTAATGAATGCAATCTAACCAGTCTGTGCCTTGGTTGCCCTCGCACATTGATGCCTTGTCTTGCTTGTCCAACACCATGTCGTGTGTGTTTGTATGTGTACACTACTGCAAATGTTTTAGGCACCAAATAGTTTTACAGTATTTGTGTTCTGCATTAGAATACTGCATAAGAATGAGGAACAGCATATTTTAGATTTACAAAAATAAAAACAAAAATTAACTTGATAAACAGAGGAAATGTAAATCAAGCCAATATTTGGTGGTACCACCCATAACTTTGAAACATCAACATTCTCTTAGGTACACTGGCACACTCTGTAGGGGCCATACCAGCTGCACCATCTGCACTATCAGAGATAGCTCTTTATGGCTTTGGTTGTGTGTTTGGGGTCATTGTCATTCAGGAGAATGAATCTGGAAGCAATCAGGTGCCTCCATGACGGATCACCATAAGTATTATATTATATTAGATTAGATTAGATTAGATTATTCCTGGTTTGCTATTGTTACTGGTCTAGAACTATGTAGAGTTTTAAATACTAATCAATAACCAAACTACATCAAACCACAAATACTACAATATTTACTTCCTCTATTCATCTTTAAAAATAATTTATGAATAAATATGTCCAAAAATGTAGGGCAACTGAACCCAAATTGATCTTAGGCTGTGAGGCTCACTGGGTGTGCGCTCTACTACCTTACCACAAGAGCAAGCACAAGTATATGGAGGGGCCATGAAAATGTGAGGGAAAATTAAACAAATGACTGAGCCCATGACATCCCTGGTTAAACATGGACGAAATAAATAGGATCGCCAAACTAAGGTTAGGGATTTTTAGGGTTCACTTGCATGAACGGGGGTTGGGCCCAAGTGCAGGTAGCTGGACTAACTAAGTAAGCCCAGCTACGGGGGCTGAGGAGAGTATGGTCGTGCTTTTAGGGACTATCACACCTTACAGACTATACGTACATAAACATGTATATGCATATATATATATATATATATATACACAGTGGGGCAAAACGTATTTAGTCAGCCACTGATTGCGCACAGAAAGTTGAGAGAGGTCTGTAATTTTCATCAGAGGTACACTTCAACTATGAGAGACAAAATGAGAAAATAATTCCAGGAAATCACATTGTAGGATTTTTAAAGAATTTAATTGTAAATCATGGTGGAAAATAAGTATTTGGTCACCCACAAACAAGCAAGATTTCTGGCTCTCACAGACCTGTAACTGTATTAGTCAAACAGCTGTTTTACTGGCAGCTGTTTGACCTTGTTATCTCTATAAAAGACACCTGTCCACAGCCTCAAACAGTCAGACTGAAAATTCAACCATGGCCAAGACCAAAGAGCTGTCAATGGACAACTGGAAGAAAATTGTAGACCTGCAGCAGACTGGGAAGAGTGAATCTACAATAGGCAAGCAGGTTGATGTGAATAAATCAACTGTGGAAGCAATTGTAAGAAAATGGAAGACGTACAAATCCAATGAAAATCTCCCTCGATCTGGGGCCCCGTGCAAGATCTCATCCCATAGGGTCAAAATGATCATGAGAATGGTGATCAAAAATCCCAGAACTACACGGAGGGACCTGATGAATGATCTGCAGAAAGCTGGGACCAAAGTAACAAAGGCTACCATCAGTAACGCACTACGCCGAGAGGGACTCAGATCCTGCAATGCCAGGCGTGTCCCCCTGCTTAAGCCAGTACATGTCCAGGACCGTCTGAAGTTTGCCAGAGAGCATATGGATGATCCAGAAGAGGATTGGGAGAATATCATGTGGTCAGATGAAACCAAAATAGAACTTTTTGGGAAAAACTCAACTGGAGGAAAAAGGATGCTGAGTTGCATCCCAAGAACACCATACCTACTGTGAAGCATGGGGGTGGAAACATGATGCTTTGGGGCTGTTTTTTTGCAAAGGGGGCAGGACGACTGATCCGTGTCAAGGAAAGAATGAACGGGGCCATGTATCGTGAGATTTTAAGCCAAAACCTCCTTCCATCAGTGAGAGCATTGGCTGGGTCTTCCAGCATGACAATGATCAACAAACACACCGCTTGGGCAACGAAGGAGTGGCTCCATAAAAAGAATTTCAAGGTCTTGGAGTGGCCTGGCCAAGTTTGTGTTGCCCAGCGACAGCCCCAAAACATCACTGCTCTAGGGGAGATCTGCATGGAGTAATCGGCCAAAATACCAACTACAGTGTGTGCAAACCTGCTGAAGACATACAGGAAACGTCTGACCTCTGTCATTGCCAACAAAGGTTATGTTACAAAGTATTGAGTTGAACTTGTGTTATTGACCAAATACTTATTCTTAAAAATCCTACATTTCCTGATTTTTTTTTTCTCATTTTGTCTCTAATAGTTGAAGTGTACCTCTCTCATCTTTCTAAGTAGGATAACTTGCACAATCAGTGGCTGACTAAATACTTTTTTGCCCTACTGTAAAAAAAATAAAATATATATATATATATATATGTGTGTGTATGTATATGTGTGGGCATGAAATGCGTGTGAGAGTGAATATTAAACAAAACAATAAGATACGCGATGGTACAAAGTCACACTCGGGCCACCCTCCCATTTGAGGTAAGCGGTGGGCGTGGCAAGACCAGGAAGTGAGTGCCATTTAAACGCAAAAAGAGGAACCGCTCGGAGAAGGGCTAAACAGCAGGAAAGGCGCGATGCCGAAAACATGCTGGGTTTATCAGCAAACTGAAATGCTAATAACAAAGCCAACCATGTGGTGCAGAGAGCAAGAACAAAGTGAAAGCATGCATTCGCTGGTTGGGGCTGTTGAAGCCTGAGTCGACACCAGTGAACAAATCGTGAATCGGAGCAGCAGTTCCAGAAGCAGGCGAGCCGAGCTATAGCAACAAAAGAGTAAATGCTGTGCTTGCAACGTCATGAACAGAGAAGGAAAGAAACAAGCGTTCACTCGTGCAAGCTAACAAACACTGAGTCAATACGGAAAGTTAATAACAATCTGAACTCGTGTTGTAGCGAACGACAAAGTAATACACATGTACTTGAACAGACTCTCGAGTACCGAGCCGATACCAGAGAGCAATTTGTGAATCAAACTTGAGGCTTGCATAATGGCAGCAAGCCAGAGCTCATGTATCTAGGCAGTTTAAACACTCAAAGCGTGACAAAAATAAGGTGTCTTCCTAAATACCTTGCAGCGAAGTGCTACAAAATACCAACGCCAAAGCTAAAGGTGCGACGAGGGGCTCTGCTCTCAAACGGCCTTAAATAGTCGGAAGAGCAGGTGCATCTCGTCAGCCGTAATCAGCGCGATCTTGCTGGATGCTTTGACGCAATGCCTGCCAGGGCTGCCGTTTCTACTCCCAGGGCCGCTTTCCACACTGTTTACAGCCCAACACTAGAGGTCCTAATAAGGATTGTTTCTGTTACCCTAAGTTTTATGTTTTCTTTCTATATCTTTCTATAACTTAACGATTTCTTTGCTCTGTAATTCTCTTTCATTCTCTTGTTACATCTTATAAGCTCACCTTATTCAATTAGCTTGTCTATCCAGCTTTCCAGTCTATCCAATACTTCAGACGTTTTTAGAATTTCAAGAGCACACACAGACAAACTACATAGTTTTTCGTATAGCTTTAGTGGCTTAAAGCCACAGCACTGAACCATGCCTACCCAAATCTGGGGTAGGTTATTCCCAGTGCACTCTGGGATATGTAGTTCCCAAGTCACGACAAGCCAGCTTACACTACACCTTTTCCACATATGATTGTCACAGGTAGAGGTGCAGTGCTAGCTTACAAGTACCCTTGAGCCACCCTCTGCAAGTCAGAGGAGGTCTGTAGTGTCAGCTCTATGGTGAGAGGCGGTTAGCATGGTTGCTCGAGGTTGCGACCTCTTCTGGCCAGAAGGAACAGCTTGGTCCTTACACATAGTACATATTACGTTACTCATGACAGAATTAATGACATTTTCAAAATTATCATTGTTTTCAGTTATTTGGAGGGATTTGATCATCCCTTCATCCAATCATAATCCCACTGGCATGGAGAAAGTCAATAAGGAATATAATGTCATTTATTAAGATAATGACATGAATCTCATACAGTACCCCTATCTACACAATATTATTGAGTATTAGAGAAAAATTGCTTCATCATGCAACTTTACATTAATAAGGCTCCATATATGTCACTTGTACTGTTGGCATTATAGGGAATAATCAGAGGCAATCAAATGAAATAACTGTGAAGGCCATGGAACTTGTCACCAGCTGTCCTTCATGGTAACCATACAAAGCATAGCGATCTCATTTCTATTCGAGTGAGATCTGCATTCTTCCACACTTTTCCCTCTTTTGGTAAATGTCCAGTAGGAAGTGGCTGTTTAAAAGCCTATATTTAATCTTGTGCATTGTGACTTGCCTTTTCAGTGACAGCAGCTGAATCGATGTGCAGTGCTGTGCAATCATAATTGATCCGTAGCAAGTAGAATGTTAGTTGCTGTTTGGTGGCGACTGATGGATGAGTCACTTTCGGGCAATGCTGAGTTACTGTAAGGCACAGGGTGACTCTTTGGTGAATCTCGTCATCAATTCTTCTGAGGTCAGGGGTCGGGGTGAGAAGACATGGCAGGATCTTGTTGCCATGGTGATATGGAGTTGAGAAGGAAAGGGCTGGTTTAACAGATGGCACATCAGGATAATGTCTCTTTACTGTGTCTCTCCACTGTGCTGACTTGGCAGAGCATCAACGCAAAAAGAGGCTAAGGTGTCTGAACTTTGGATTTTACTGTGTGAGTGACTGATTTAATAAGCACACAACAGTCCCATTCTGATAATTTTACATGTTTTTTTAGTAATACAACTGCACAAATATTAAATCCTTTGCTGGATTGCAGAGGCACTTTTTGTGTATGTGCTGCACAAACCTTCCTTGTGTAGCTATAAAGTTTGGCTAATCTTCTGTCAGTTATCAAGTATATGTCCAATTTATTCAAATATAAAACACATTTATAGGCTTATTGGATTTGTCTAATAGGTGAACTCTGCCAAAGCCAAGTGGGTTAAGTATCAAGTTTCCCTCCATCTTTGTGTGGTGGCAACTGGCAGCTTGAAGTCATTATCCAGTCAATAGTCATTCGTCACCATCTCTTTTTTTAATCTGTGGGGCCCTTGATCAATGTTACGCTACTTGTTCCATTCTCATCAATTCCTCTGATGTGGGCAGTCTGAAAGACATGTAGGAGAGGGGGCCATGAATTAAATTAATTGAATTCCGGTAAGCGTTAGCACTTTCGTTGACAAATGTTGCTACAAATGGCGACATGAATTCAGTGTCTGCTTTCGCTGACTGATGAATGCACATAAGGAGGCCTCTGTTCCAAAGTGGCTGAGTCAGATTTGAATAAGATGAGACTGGCCTCCCATCAGTGAACTTCGAGAGAAAGCATGTTGATTCAAAAGCTGATTTGTTTATCCATTGGAGGAGTATTTAAGTGATGGGCTTCTGCGAGTTCCAGGCTGTTATTATTCCTCCGACCTCAAATAATAGCTTTTTCTCAGAACTGTCACCTTTCAGTGACAGCACACCTACTGTAGTTTGCAGAAGAGACAAGCTTGAAGTCTGAAGTCTGAAGTGTCACTGTGAGAGTGAACAAGCCACTCTGTGTGTGTGTGTGTGTGTGTGTGTGTGTGTGTGTGTGCGTGTGCGTGTGCGTGTTTGATGTGTGTAGAAGAGAATAAAACAACAGACACACTTCCAGTACGCTTTGTTTCTCTGTCTTTCATACTGTGAGTTTCACTTTTTAGATTTTGTAATGTTAATGTCTTACTAATTACAAATTACAGTTGTGCTTGAAAGTTTGAAACCCTTTAGAATTTTCTATATTTCTGCATAAATATGACCTAAAACATCATCAGATTTTCACACAAGTCCTAAAAGTAGATAAAGAGAACCCAGTTAAATAAATGAGACAAAAATATTATACTTGGACATTTATTTATTGAGTAAAATGATCCAATATTACATATTAGTGAGTGGCAAAAGTATGGAGGAATGAGCTAAAATTCCTCCAAGCCGGTGTGCAGGACTGATCAACAGCTACAGGAAACGTTTAGTTGCAGTTATTGCTGCACAGGGGGGTCACACCAGATACTGAAAGCAAAGGTTCACATACTTTTGCCACTCGCTAATATGTAATATTGGATCATTTTCTCAATAAATAAATGACCAAGTATAATATTGTTGTCTCATGTGTTTAACTGGGTTCTCTTTATCTACTTTTATCACTTGCGTGAAAATCTGATGATGTTTTAGGTCATATTTATGCAGAAATGTAGAAAATTCTACCACTGTAGATATTTTGATTAAACCATACATTTAAAAGGCTAATATGGTTATATTCATTGGTATCTGGGACGAAAATCACAATTATTATTAAAACTAAAACTTTCTCTGATTCCAAATTAAAGGATGTTGTGTATAAGACATGAGTGGAATGACAAAAATGTCACGATGTGTATCATGGATCTATACACTGTCACATGCATATGATGTTATTGCATTTTTTGAACACCAGAGGGCACAATCATACGTCATGCTCTAATACTCATTGAGTGTAATAAGTACACATTATTTTGAATTGTTATTCTTCAGAAATAAAAGCTACAACTAATGTAGTGATGAACCAAATAGTTTTGATCGTTGCCCAACAAGTGTTAACCATTTTGATATCACTATTTTAAGCCCTAAAGATGCCATAGTCCCAGAGGACATAATTGACGTTCATCCCTGGCCAGGTTGATGGCATTTCTCTTTCTCATATTGATCAATGTAAAATTTAGCCATGTGTGAGCTCGTGTACAAGGAAAGTTAGAACCTTTTTCCAGACAAGTTATGCCATCCTATGATACTATCTGAGCAGCAGTGGGTGAAGATTATGTGGCTGACTTCATGTGACACTGACAAGGTTCATGTTAGCCCTAACCCTCCCAGGTCGGTAAGTTTTGTGTGAGGGGGAGATGGTGAGTGGGAATAACCAAATTGGCAGCAAAATGGGGTAAACGTCTTCTGGCTCCTGTTAAATGCATTGTTGAAAGTATGCCAATTCACAATTTGGCTTATGCCTATCTTAAGCTTCTTAACGTCTGGTGGTTTATCAAAACAGTAGGAGGCTGTCCATTCTTTAGCTGTCCTTCAGACAAAGACATATGTAGTAATTCACTATATGGCAAAGGAACCCCTTCAAAGTAGTGACCTCTGTTATTTTAGCAATACGTACAGCTAACAAGTCCATAACGTAAAGCATACAGGTATGGAATCCTGACAGACAAACAGTTGTAGTAGAATGGATTGTACTTAACACCATAGTGAATCTCAAGTTTCCACCTCCCTAGCAAGTCAGTTCTTCATCTTTAAATGGTTTGCCAAGTTTGATGGAGAACTTGCACAGATCCCCGACCTTTAATCTATCACCTTTGAAATGTGCTGGAATGCCATTAATAACATGGCTTATAGTCCAAAATCATTGAGCTCACAGTTTTTTTTTTTCAGAAATCCAAAAGAAAACCTCCTCAGAGGAGTTTATTGGTTATTTTGTTATATCAGCAAAATGAGCCTTTGGTTGTATTGTTTGTGTGAAAGTCTGTATTTCACATGTACTTCATGTTGTGTTCAACTAAATGTTCCATTCATGGTGTTTGCATCAGATTTGGCCGGCCGACTTAAAACAATGTATAATGTATTTTCAAACATTTCACCAACTTTTGTTTCACACCTTTTCCAACACCTTTCCTATCCATTATCAACAAATGTGCATTTCCTTTTAATTCCATTTTCTATGGCCAGTTATACTTAATAATAAGTATAGCAAGATATGAATATACCTTAAATATAATAATTTGAGATAATCTAGACTTGGTACTGCATATGGAGAGACTATGTCCATGAGGAAACGAGGCATGCATCATCCAGCTTATTTATTGGAGCAGATGAAAGGGCAGGTCACTTCTTTAATATTGAGGCTAAACTTTTGCAAGTGTACAGTTTAGCAGCATGATTAATAATTAATTTACAAAGTAGACACTATGTGCCAGAATTAATTGACAGTAAGAATAATAAAGGATAGTGAACATGAGGATTTAATGTTATATGTAATAGGTGGCTAAATAAAGTACAGTAAGTCCCCTAGATGTGAACCTTCGACTAACGAACTTTCAAACGTGAACGTGTGTGTGCAATACTTTTAATATTATTTAAATAAGTGCAAAATCAAAACTGTGGTGCGAAATTTCAAGTTGTTTGTCAGCGTGGTCAGTTAGTTCACATCTCTGGCACTTAACAGAGGTGGGCAGAACGTTGTTGTTTACTCGGTTTCAGTCATATTCGGGCTTTATCAAGAAGTGGTTGTGTTACTGACTGTCATACTTGGGCAGAAAGCGGGAGATGAACACTAGAATCCGGTACAGAGCAGAGATTTATTAAGACACTGAAAAAAACACTGGAGAATTGCGTGCAATAATGAAACTAAGAGCTGGGCGCACAGTCCAAAATGGAACAAACAGGAATGGTGTAATACGCGCGTGAGGAACAGGGAAACCGAGCAAGGACCGAAACCATAACAGCACGACCCGCACATAAGTGAAATGTACTCAATTCACACCAAACAAAGGAAATGCACAGTTTAAATAGCCGAACTAATGAGACAGAAACTACAAACAGCTGAACCACATCAGGAAGTCAGAATGTAAACAAATGTATACAAAGGTGCCACACCACATGGGGATATGGAAGGAGTGATGGAGGCAGGGAAGTGTACTGCGTTATTTTAAACCCAGAATATCTGGTATTAAGCGTAAAAGCAGTGATGATCTTGCTAAGAAGTGGCGAGCCATAACAATGGACACTAAAATGCAAGTAAGCGAGATTAGGTGTTGGAGGCTCACTGGATGTTTCGGCTAAATATGTTGGACATACAAACTTTTGGATATTGCGAACCCACTCTTGGAACAGCACTAGTTCGCACCTAGGGAACTTATTGTACTTAGTAGATCCAAGAAGGAACCCAATAACACATTTTATGCTGTGACTGTGTGTCATGTTGTCTGACATGACACAGTTCATGCAGAAGAATTAGGACATTAACAGTATCAAAAGTCCACTGCATCACACGTGACAATTCTCATTCCTTGCTAGGGTTTAGGATGCTAATAGGACTTGCTGTAGCATAAGCATCAGAACATATAGTACACCTTTTTCACCTGTGCCTTGCGAGTGAATACTGACAGCTATGTTAGAATCATTGTAAAATATAAATTACAAACGCTACTTAGATGTCTGTGTATTTTTACAAGCGATTCAATGCGACAACCTATAATATGGACAGTAATGCTCTGTCAGATGCTGTGCCAGCGAGTATGGTGGTAGATGGTGGGGTTGACTGTTTCCAGACTTCTCTCAGCTAGACAATATCACGATAATTGAACATTTTACCTCGATTACGATTAATTACAAATGATTGTTGTTGTTGTTGTTGTTGTTTTTGTTGTTTTTATGCCCTCATGGTTCACTCACAAGGTTTGTACTGTAAATATGCTCAACTGTTGAACCTGAGCTTATTTTCTAATGTCTAATGTTTCTAATGTCTAATTCTATTTTCTAAATTGCATATTGTTGTGATTTTAAAATAACTCAAGGAAACACGCAGACGAACTATGTATGGTTGTTTATTGAATATTTCAACCAATTGAAATCACCCTTTGTGATGTAGTAGGATATGGCATTAGTTATTTCTTTCAAACTTCTTGAATCCTTTTCACGTTGTGTAGGATTTAAGAAAATTTTTAATTATACTATTTAAAAACAAAAAAATTTACATTGGTTCTGAATTTTGCTTTCGATTCATTTGCGATTAATTGCTCAGCCCTAGGTCATGGATTGTGTTTTGTATTTTTTTTGTATTTCTGAACAAAAAAAGATCTGTAGATCTGCACTTGCTTTTCTGTTCTGTTAGAATAAAATATACATTCTAAAGCAAAAGAAGGTCCTTTATCGAGATATTTATTACTGCATTGTCTGTATTTGTTCTGGAAAAAAATATGAGATTTGTTATATATTAAATGAAGGTGAATATAACAATCTGTAAAAAGACAAACCGATATTAAGTTCAAAATGTGGGTTTAACACAAATGTGGTTTGCTTGAAAAAAAATACACCACTTTTAATGCTAACTTATTTGCTTGTGTTGTTTTCTCATAGGTTCATGGCTTGGGAAAGCAGGTTGGCAAATCTTTGGATTATCTGGAACTAGGCACTGCGGGGTCCGTTCTGAAAACCCTCCCATATGGTGGAGCTGGTGGAGGGGGTGTAGGGGCAGGAGGAGGAGTTAAACCTCCATTCCAACCTTCCAGGATATTGTCCTCTATGGATCACGCACCAGTGAGACCCAAGCCCCCTACCTTCAACTTTATGAACCCATACGATTGGTCAAGGAACCAGTCACAGTTTCTGGATCAGACAGGCTACCATCCCAAACGCAAGCCTCCCTTGAAAACTGCCATGAAGACCAAGAAGATCTTCGGCTGGGGAGACTTCTACTTCAGCGTCAAGACCCTGAAGTTCAGCCTGCTGGTGACCGGCAAGATTGTAGACCATGTCAATGGTACCTTCACGGTCTACTTCCGACACAACTCCTCGAGCCTTGGCAACGTGTCCGTCAGCATCGTCCCTCCATCAAAGGTGGTGGAGTTTGAAGTAGTTCAGCAGCAGAGTACCCTCCATCATTCAGAGATCCAATTTCACCAGCCTCAACAGTCCACTATTGATCCCAAAGACATCAAGACTTTCAATTGTCGAGTGGAGTATGAGAAGACCAACCGCTCCAAGAAGCCCAAACCCTGCCTGTATGATCCCTCTCAGCCTGCTTCACCGAGCACACCATCAAATGCCAGCCTGGCTCTGTGCCAAGCCCTTCAAGTATCTGCATCTTTCTCTCCTTCCTGAGCATCATTGGCTAAAGCTAGTCGCAAAAGGTCGTCCAGATACAATTTTCCAGACCGTTTGCACAATAGAGTCCCACGGGAAGTGTCAGAAGAAAGCGCCCGGCACTGTGCAAGAGCATAACCTGCTTTCCCGGACCGCTGCCCAACGCCTGGGGTGTTATTGTGTTTTGTGTTTCTCTGTCTGGAGGTTCCAGTGAACGCCTATGGCTTCCCTCGGAATCGTCCCACACGGCATGGGAAGGCGGCCGGGACGCGGACCAGCGGGGGGACCGCTGTGGCGCAGTGGAAAAAAGGACTTTTCTTTTTTCTTTCCGACCAGATAGCCACCAAGCTCACCACAGACCTAGGCCACCCTGCCTTAGAGAGAAGATGGTTTCTTATGAGCTTTTGTTCATGATACATATTGCGTGACCAACAAGCACACTCATGGCACTATTAACAATAATACCAGAGCGAGAGAGATCTGATTGTGTGGGATGCACGAGTATGGCCGCAGTCGTGAGCTGGGGGAGGACCTTATGTAGTGAAGTGAGCTAGGTGCGAGTGCGGATGGGTGGAGGGAAGAGAAAGACGAGAGATAACGCGAGGGCAAGCTCCTGCCGCAGCACTGGACGGAGCTCACCATTCTCGGGGTCACTCACCCGAACAGGAGAGAGACCAATTAAAAGATTTTGTATTATTCCTTAATGGACCCTAAACACTCGTGAAAATGTAATTATACTTAGGGTTGTCTTGAAAACAGAACATAGCATTGATTGTAATAGCATCAGAAGCTGAAAATGCACCAAGTGTTAGCAGATTGTCCATTCAGTGTTATATTATGATGGCTTTAAGACAGTCTTTACTGTTGCTGTTCGGACACCCCTGTTCAAATTAGGATTTGTTGAAAATTTCTTAACGAAAAGAAGTAAACACAACTATGCATGGGACAACATAAATATGACATATGTCTACAAATGTTAATGCACCATCACTGTGTATTTGCTGAAATTACAGTGGTGCTTGAAAGTTACCTATTAGTGAATGGCAAAAGTATGTGAACCTTTGCTTTCAGTTTCTGGTGAGACCCCCCTGTGCAGCAATAACTGTAGCTAAACGTTTCTGTAACTGTTGATCAGTCCTGCACACTGGCTTGGAGAAATTTTAGCCCATTCATCCGTACAGAACAGCTTCAACTCTGGGATGTTGGTGGGTTTCCTCACATTAACTGCTCGCTTCAGGTCCTTCCACAACATTTCGATTGGATTAAGGTCAGGACTTTGACTTGACCATTAGAAAACATTAACTTTATTCTTCTTTAACCATTTTTTGTTAGAACGACTTGTGTGCTTAGGGTCGTTGTCTTGCAGCATGACCCACCTTCACTTGAGATTCAGTTCATGGACAGATGTCTTGACATTTCTTTTTAGAATTATCTGATATAATTCAGAATTCATTGTTCCATCAATGATGGCAAGCCGTCCTGGTCCAGATGCAGCCAAACAGGCCCAAACCATGATACTACTAACACCATGGGATAAGGTTCTTATGTTGGAATGCAGTGTTTTTCTTTCTCCAAACATAACACTTTTCTTTTCAACCTAAAAAGTTCTATTTTGGTCTCATCCGTCCACAAAACATTCTTCAATAGCCTTCTGGCTGTCCACTTGACCTTTAGCAAACGCAGAACGAGCAGCAATGTTCTTTTGGAGAGCAGTGGCTTTCTCATTGCAGCCCTGCCATGCACACCATACACTTCCACAAATGTGTTGTGAAGAGCAGACTTTGATAGATCTCTGTTCTGTAAATAAAACAGGGTGCCCACTCACACCTGATTGTCATCCGATTGATTGAAAACACCTGACTCTAATTTCAACTTCAAATTGCACTGAACTGCTAATCCTAGAGGTTCACATACTTTTGCCACTCACTAATATGTAATATTGGGTCATTTCCCTCAATATATAAATGACCAAGTATAACATTTTTATCTCATTTGTTTAACTGGGTTCTCTTTATGTACTTTTAGGACTTGTGTGAAAATCTGATGATGTTTTAGGTCATATTTATGCAGAAATATAGACAATTCTAAAGGGTTCACAAACTTTCAAGCACCACTGTACCTTGGTGGGTAAATAATAAAATTAAGCATAGGTTGTTGCACTGGTTGTTAGGCCTTAATCAAAATCAGGTGTTGACAATTCCATAGCTGAATAAATTCTGCGATCCTTCAAGCCTCTTATGGTTTTGTGCTTACACTCTAAGAAGGGTGACTGAGAGAAAATACATATAACATACTCCTGTACTCCAATACAAGTTGGACACTGGGGTGGGTGACATCGTCACCCCACAGCAAGAAGGTCCTGGGTTCGATCCCAAGTGGAGTGACCTGTGTCCTTTCTGTGTGGAGTCTGCATGTCCTCCCCGCGTCCATGTGGGTTTACTCCGGGTACTCCGGTTTCCCAACACAGTCCAAAGACATGCATGTTAGGTTACTTCATACGTCGCACTAACCCTTGATCTACTTTGATAAATGAAAGATTAAGGTTATAGAGTGTCCTAAACCCTTAACCCTAGATCTTACAGTTTACAAAATTACCTAAAAATATTTCTGAATTACAGGCAAACTGCAATGTAAACTGGAGAAAATGTATGAAACAAAGCCAGAAAGACCACTATGCTAAGAAAAAAAACATGAGGCTGTGATGTTTTTTTTCCAAATTAAGTGACACTAAAACATTTATTGGACAGGCTTTACATTTTTCCTAATGTGCTAAATTTAACAAACAAACAATAATGGTGAATTAATGTGTGCAGAAATATGTCATATTTAAGTAGGTTACCTGCTGAAGTTCTGTTAAATTGCAAGTTAGAAAAAACGTCATTCGGCCAGAGGTGTCCAAATTTTTGCGGAAGGTTGTATGTAACTTTCTCTGTCATACTCATCTGAGGCAGGCAGACATAAAATCAGTGATTAGGAAGTTATGTTGACAGTTTGTCCATCTCAAAAATACAGCAACATAATGGTGCGGGTATAGTGCTGTACAACAGTCATAAAAGTTTTAGCCAAATGCTTCATTTAATTATTTATTTATTTATTTACTTACTTATTTATTTTAAATGCCTATAACTTATTGGAACATTTTATCTTTTCAGTGTTTGGACAGGATGTTACAGCAAATAACGAAAATGTTGTTCCTTATTTTAAATCTCTTTTATTATTTAAATTATAATTATTATTTCATTATATTAGTGTAGAAGCATTTAGGGGGAGGAGGACTTCTAGAGTGAAATAGGAGGTATTAAAGCTGCTAAACTGTATAGGCATTAGAGCTGTTTGTGTGCCCTCATTTATCCTACAGGTAACAGGTATATGATTGAAAAGTTGTGTATAAGGACAGAAACTACCGTTAACATGGAAGACTATGTATCTAGTGAAAGAACCAGTTAAATGTATCTTTAATATTGATTGCCTATATACTCTGGCTTAAATTTAAACAGATGCAAAAATATACTGATGCTAACAAGTTGCTGACAAAGGTTTTGTCACATCTAATCTTCCTCCTGTTATTTTCCTCTGTTTAGTTTTGTTTTGCAGTAAAAATATCCTCTTAATTTTCAGGACAGCCAATAAATCTGTGAAAGAAAGAGGCTGTGTGAACAAAAACTGAAACTGCAGGTCTGTCAGTAAAGTATTGCTTGATAAAGTGTGTATTTGACATTAGAAAAAATGTGTAAATAATCACAAATAAATGATTAAATCTGTCCCAATTGTCATGAATTTGATCAAATGAAAAGCAAGACTTTGATGTATAAAATGTTTGTTTCTTTGGTGTTTTTCATGTTTTAATCCTGCTTTTCCTGTTCAAGTTTTGGTGGCTCCGACACCTCTATCTGGAGAATACAAGTGACAGGCTTAGGCGTGCCTTTGGATAGAACAGCCAGTTCATTGCAGAGTATAAAGTCAAATCAAGTCAAGTCAGCTAAATTTCTATAACACTTTTTACAATGGAGCATTGTCTCAAAGCAGCTTTACAATTTTAGATTATTTTCTTATAAGGCCAATCCCAATTTGACCAAACCTAGGACAACAGTGGAAAGGAAAAACTCACCTAAGATTATAAGGAAGAGACTGTTCCAACAAAAAACAGTTAAAGTAAAATTTCTTTCAGTAGCCATTTTTTACAATAAACAGTGATGCAAAGCAGCTTTATAAAAGCCAGGTCCAGACCCCTAGTGAGCAGGCCAGAGGTGTCAGTGTCAAGGAAACACTGTCCCTTAGACCAATAAGGAAGAAACATTGAGAGGAACCAGGCTTAAGTAAGGAACTCATTCTCCTCTGGGTGATACCAACATCATTCAATTTACAACCTCAAATCAGAAAAAGTTGGGACAGTATGGAAAATGCATATAAAAACACACAGTGTGTCTTACATTTACTTTGAATTCTATTTCATTGCAGACAGAATGCACCTGAGCTATTTCATGCTTTGTTCCATCCATTCCTGCATTTCAGGCCTGCAACAGATGCCAAAAAAAGTTGAGACAGGGGCATTTAGAGCTAGTAATACATTTTGAAAAACTAAATAATGATGTGATTTCAAACAGGTGATGTCAACATGTGACTGTAATCATGATTTCGTACAAAAGCAGCATCCAGGAAAGGCTGAACCTTTGATGAGCAAAAAGGATCTCCAATTTGTCAACGAATGCTTGATAAAATGATTGAAATGTTTAAAAACAATGTTCCTCAAAGAAAGATTGGAAGGGATTTGTATATTTCTCTCTATACAGTGTGTCATATCATTAAACAATTCAAGGAATCAGGAGGAAGTTCAGTGCATAAAAAGCAAGGACGTAAGCTTAACACCCATGATCTTTGGTCCCTCATACGGCACTGAATCAAGAACCGTCATTCAAAAATAGCTAAAATAACCACATGAGCAAGGAATTACTTTGGCAAACCTTTGTCAAGCACTACAATACAGAGTTACATTTACAAATGCCACTTAAAACCTTACTGTGCAAAAAAAAGAAGCCTCATATTAACCATGTCCAGAAGTGGCACGGAGGCATGTAGGACGGACCATTACACAGTGGAAATGTGATTTGTGGTCAGACCAATCAGTATTCCAGATCTTTTTTTGGAAAAAAATGGACGCTTTGTGCTCCGGACCAAAGATGAAAAGGAAAATCCAGACTGTTATCAGCAACAAGTGCAAAAGCCAGGGTCAGCCAGAGTCAGCCATGGTATGGGTTGTGTCAGTGCCTTTGGCAAAGGTCATTTACACTTCTGTGATGGCAGCGTTAATGCAGAAAAGCACATTGAGGTCTTGGAGAAACATAAACTGCCTTCAAGCCATCATCTTTTCCAGGGACATCCATGCATTTTTCAACAAGACAATGCAAAACCACATGCTGCACACATTTTAAAGACATGGCTGCTGAAGAAGAGGGAACGGGTACTGGACTGGCCTGCCTGCAGTCCTGACCTCTCCCCAATAGCGAATTTGTGGAAAATTTTTGAAACAGAAAATGTGACCATGACAATTCCGTACCATTGCCCACCTTAAGACGTGTTTGCTGGAAGAATGGGACAAAATAACACCTGAAAGACAAAACGTCTTTTTAAGTGTGTTGAAAAGAAATGGCAACCTTGCAAATTGGTGCTTTATTGTCCCAACTTTTTTTGGTATGTGTTGCAGGCCTGAAATACAGGAATGGATGAATATTAAAAAAATAAAATGAAGTTGACTAGACAAAACATGAAATATCTCGGGTTCATACTGTCTGCAAAGAAATAAAAGTCAAAGTAAATCAAAGTAAATGTAAGAAACACTGTTTTTTTTATATGCATTTCCCATACTGTCCCACATTTTGGGGTTGTATAAGAGCCAACTGAAGCAGTATGAGACACTGGATATTGCGTGTAAAAATGAATAGAAGTATGTACTGCCATTTGAACTGTAACAGTTAATAGTCACTGAATGAGTTGGGCATGCCTGGTTTCCAGAAGTCCAAAAAGTAACCATTGCTGTTGGTGGTAAAATGCTCTGTTATAATGATGTGCTAAAGCCTGGACTCAAATATATGCTTTTTAAATGGCTAACTGTATTTCAGTGGTTAATATTTCATCTTAACTGTCTGTTAATAAACTCTACAATGTTTTCTGGGAAGTTTCTTATTTGCTGTTAGCCAGTCTACTAACTGCTAGTCTGTTGGTTGTGTACTAATGTTAGCCACAGATATTATGGCACATTTTGACATAAAATACATCTCTCAGAGCATGATGTTATTTAGACTCCAATACTAAAGTTTCAGTTGCTTCTGTTTTTGTTTATTTATTTTGGTGGGACCAATTGCTGAACTCTGAAAAATGCAAGGACGGTTACTAGCTGGCTAGCCTGCTAACCTGGAACCACTGCTTTAAAAAACTATCTAAAACAATTTCTTTACAGTTGATCGCGAAGATACAAAGTTCCCTCTACAATTATTGATATTTATTCATTCATTTTCTTATTCCCTTAATCCTGAACAGATTCACGGGAGAGCCCTAGCAAGGCAGGAACAACCCTAGACAGGTCACCAATAAATCGTACAGCACACACACTCACACACTGGGGCCACTTTAGCGTAATCAATTCACTTAAAGCGTGTCTTTGAACTGTGGGAAGAAACTGTAGTACCAGGAGTAAACCCACATGGACACCGGGAGGACATGCAAGTTCCACACAGAAAGGACCCGGACCGCTCCACCTGGGATCAAAGCCAGGACCTTCTCGCTGTGAGGCGACAGTGCTACCCACCAAGCCACCGTGACAATTATTAAAGAAGAGTAAAACAGCTGTAAGGAATTCAAGCTTTGAATAAGCTTAAACTCAGACTGACAAAAGAGAAAGACTCAACTCAAGAAATAATTATTTTTAACAAAACCATATATGTCACAAGTACTCTCACCCCTGTAATTTAATACCTTATACAATCTTCCTTTGCCAATAAAACAGTATTTAGTCTTCTCCTCTAACATCTCAGGAGTTTGGAGAATGCAGAATAGGGAATTCCTCTTTACATAGAGTGGTGCTTGAAAGTTTGTGAACCCTTTAGAATTTTCTACATTTCTGAATAAATACTACGTAAAACATCATCAGATTTTCACACAAGTCTTAAAAGTAAATAAAGAAAATCCAGTTAAACAAATGAGATAAAAAAAAGATTTAGTTGCAGTTATTGCTGCATGAGGGGATCTACTTTTAGGACTTGTGTGAAAATCTGATGATGTTTTAGGTCATATTTATGCAGAAATATAGAACATTCTAGAGGGTTCACAAACTTTCAAACACCACTGTAATTTCAGCAAATACACAGTGATGGTGCATTAACATTTGACATTCCAAAAAAAAGAGCAAAGTAAAGCATTTATACACTTTGTAATGTTGCCATTCCTTCTTACAACACTTAAAATATGTTTTGACACAGAAGAAACCAAGCAATTTAGTGTTTCAGGTGTTATTTTGTCCCATTCTTCCTGCAAACACATCTTAAGATGTGCAACAGTACAGAGTAGTCATTGCCATATTTTTGTTTCAAAATTCTCCACACATTCTCTAGTGCAGGTCTGAACTGCAGACAGCCTAGTCCAGTACCTGTACCCTCTTCGTCTGCAACCATGCCTTTTTTCTTTGTCCAAAAAGATCTGGAATACTGATTGGTCTGACCACAATACATATTTCCACTGTGTGATGGTCCATCCCAGATACCCTCCGAGCCCAGAGAATTCAACACTGCTTATATGGTTAATATAAGGCTCCTTTTTTTGCACAGTAAAGTATTAAGTGGGACTTATGAATGTAACTAGGTATTGTAGTTCTTGATAAATGTCTGATAAAGTAATCCCTTAACCATGTGGTTATGTCTGCTATTGATGAATAATGGTTCTTGATGCAGTGCCGTCTGAGGGATTGGAGATCATGAGGCTTGCAGATTCCTTAAATAATTTAATGATGTTATGTACTTTAGATATAGAAACATGTAAATTCCTTAGAAGAGCAAAGTTTTTAAACATTTTTAAACAATTTTCTCACAGATTTGTTGACCACCTGGAGCTCCCCAAAGACTCAGCCTTTGGTGGATACTGCTTTTGTACTAATAATGATTACAATCACCTGCTGCCATCACCTGTTTGAAATCATATCATTATTTCATGATATGTTACTGAATGCTTGGCTTTCCCTATGGGGGTTTAGGTCAGGGGACCTACCAACTACTAATAAAGTCTGAGATTTATGTATTTATTTTTAAAGGTTCAACTTTTCACCCTAATTGTTGTGCTGATTATATATTTTTTAATGAAAACAGGGTATTCAATTCAATAAAAGCTTTTTCTTAAGTGCGCCCACTGTAGTTTACAGTAGCTGTCACAAGTTAGCATACAGACATCTTATAGACATCCATATACCACAATTTATATTTTCTCTGTAAATTTGTGTTTCAAAATGCACCATATTGAGAAATTATGTACTTCATTCTACTACCTTCTGCTTTAATAAGAATGTATATTTCACAGAATTAGTCAAGTACACTGTAACCTGTGTTGATAGGTTGTTATACAGTGGGATAAAAAAAGTATTTAGTCAGCCATTGATTGGGCACGTTCTCCTACTTAGAAAGATGAGAGAGGTCTGTAATTTTCATCATAGGTACACTTCAACTATGAGAAACAAAATGAGGAAATCCATTGTACAATTTTTAATGAATTTAATTGTAAATCATGGTGGAAAATAAGTATTTGTCACCCACAAACAAGCAAGATTTCTGGCTCTCACAGACCTGTAACTTCTTCTTTAAGAAGCTCTTCTGTCCTCCACTCGTTACCTGTATTAATGGCACCTGTTTGACCTGATCTGTGTTAAGAGAAGAATGAACGGGGTCATGTATCACTGCTCTAGAGGAGATCTGCATGGAGGAATGGGCCAAAATACCAGCTACAGTTTGTGCAAACCTGGTGAAGACTTACACGAAACATTTGATCTCTGTCATTGCCAACAAAAGTTATGTTACAAAGTACTGAGTTTGAACTTTTGTTCTTGACCAAATACTATTTTCCACCATGATTTACAGTTAAATATTTTAAAAATTCTACAATGTGATTTCCTGGATTTTTTTTCTATTTTGTCTCTCATAGTTGGTGTACCTCATCTGTCTAAGTAGCAGAAGAAACCAGAAATTTCACAATCAGTGGCTGACTAAATACTTTTTTGCCCCACTGTATTATTATTCTGGTCTTTTTTAAACTGATTAAAAATATACTATTTCTTAATAGAAGTTCGAAAAAATAGGGAGCAAGGTTTGTATAACACTGAATGAACAGAGCCACCAGTCCAAAAGCAAAGAACATCACACACACACACACACACACACACACACACACACCACACACCACCCACAACACACCACACACACACACACCACACACACACTCACACCTGGGGTACTCTAATTAAAAAAAGTCAAAACTCCAGCTGGCTGTGTTTTTTACATATGGGAGAAAAACACCAAAAGAGGAAAAACTCATTGTGGAATGTGGAGAACCAGAGAAACCAAGAGGAAACCTTGTGGAATGTGGAATGTGGAGAATACACCAAACTTCACACAGAGAGTAAACTAGAATTTGGTATCAAACCTGGGTCACTGGAGATAGGTTGGAACGATGATGTCATGGAGAGTACGGCAGGTGCTCTACTGTTTTATATTGCATACAAAAAAACTCCCGTGTAAAGGACTAACTGGATGTCCTAAGCTTGCAGTTGTTCCATTTCAAAATGCCAATATAGAGAATAAATATTTAGAAATTATAGGATGAGATCAGAAGACAGAGTACAACTGCAGGGGTTTGTTGACCTGGGCATAATAGGAAATTTAATGATAAAATTTTTGGAGGCTGACAAATGCTTTGTGGAACATTGTGGAAAATATTTTTTAGATATTTGGTTAATACAATTAGGCTAATTAACAAGATGACTGGGACAAGTACCAAATCGCTCCAGTAGACTATTTTGTTACTATACACCATTTATATTAAGCAGGTGTAAATGAGCTAAGCAGTTGAAAGCTAGTGGCTTTGCTCAAGTATCCAACAGTTGTAGCTTGGTGGAGTCTGAATTTGAACTTCTGAACAGTGGCCATAAGAGCCTTTAGCGCTGACCTGCTAAGTGATTGAAGATTAACATGTTGCTCAAAGGACAAACAGTGGGAGGTAGATTCAGATGACAGAATTCAGTGTTAGTTGTTAGGTTTGTTTTAGATTTCTCTGAACTTTCATTTATAACGTATGCTAATAAGTATATATTCATACATAATTATATTAACTTTGTAACCATATAATCATACATAATCATATGAACTTGTGATCATGATTAAGCTTTTAATTAACTTTTCATTATAATGTACAGTGGTGCTTGAAAGTTTGTGAATCCTTTAGAATTTTCTATATTTCTGCATAAATATAGGATCAGAAATATAGAAAATTCTAAAGGGTTCACAAACTTTCAACCACCACTGTATGTGTCTTACTGTAGTATTCTGTATGTCTCTGTCATTTAATGATAGTGGAACTAAGCCAAACTATGTGGGGATGTTTTGACTCCCAGGGCCTTACACTTCGACCGGAAGTATACTTTGCTTGGGAATTGGTAGTCGGTAGAGTATGTTTCCTGGCCTATGAAGTATAGTTCCCTTGGGTTATCTAGGAGCGGCCTGTAAATTAAAATTATATCTTATTTCAAATAGTGAGGACGGACATGAGTTTGTCTAAGATGTACAAATAATCAGTAAGTTAAGCAAAACAATCTTACTCTATCTCTAAACTGTAGCAGAGGGTGAACAAAGTTATGTGTGTGTGTTAAGCGCATTGTACGTGGACAGGCTGTAAATATATTATAGTTGACCTATAGAATTTACTATTTTGGCATAACCATACAATGTATTTGAGTATGACAGTATATGTATTATGTATAAGTGATGATAATTAGATGGTACAATTAAACATTTATATAAAAAAGGATGTGTGGGAAGTGACGCTACAAATAAAATCTTGGTAAGGAAATTGGGCAGCTTTCAGGAGAAAAAAAAACAAAAACCCAACGTCAGAGGGGAAAAAAACAACCCAACGTCAGAGATAACAGACCTGGGTAGGGGAGAAGATTTCTCTTGGGGTTGGAGAACAATTGTGACATAATGTCTAGACCTAAATGTACAAAAAAGTATTTAAAGACCCTGAGAAACTGTTTGTCATTCGCCATCTTCGCGTCGCTGTTATGAATGTGTGGTTGTCCTATTTGCCTGTGGGCTCGTGAGTAGATGCAATAAAATTCATTCTACTGAAAACTCTAATTCGGCTTGAGTGTGATTTTTGATTAAGTGAGCAGAATGTATTCTGTCAAAAAAAAACCGTGAAAAAGGTTAAACACTTACATCTACAGCAATTATTAGATGGCCCTTATCCAAAGTGACGGACAGGATTAATTTGAACTCTCCTTAGTTGAATTAATCTCATGCTAGTAGAATGAAAATAGCCTACAGCCAAAAAACACCCAACTGAAAACCCTGTTAGCAGTCGATGTAGGTTAACATACAGTATTTAAAGACATGAACACAGCATGTTATTTATGATATACATTATGATTTGTCTCCTCAGCCATTCTCCAATCAACAGTCATTTAGAAGGGATAGAAGGGATGAAGCTGAAAAAAACCCCCATTATTCTTGGATACAAGTACAAATGTTCCCAAAACATGATTTACCCAGGAAAAAATGTACTGTGAAATTTGACAGTAGAACCATGAAGTGGCCAAATTACCATCAAAAATTCATAATACAACTGTGAACTTCATAGTCAAACTGTGAAAGTTCACATTAAACCTGTCAAGCAATTCACAGTTTTACTATGAAAATGCACAGTTCATTTTTTCCTGGATATTTACTGTAAATGACGGTTTATTCAGTATTGGTGACAATATTTATTCAGTATTGATTGTTATTGGGTGTTTTTGTTGTTTGAAAATGTAGTAAGGTAAAGATAAAGCTAAGATAAACATTTATACTTCGGTACAAATATTGTAGTCACACCAAGCATTCCAGATTCCAGGTGAAAGCGTAAATTGTTGGTTTATTCAGTATCGGCTGTTTGCTTCTAAAAATGTAGTGAAATTTAAATTAGAACTGACATAAACATGTATATTTTAGTAAAGCATAAAAAGTCCCCAAATGATTCCAAACAACTGTTTTCAAAAGCTACGTAATTACAAAACACTACAATTCCCATGAACCATTGCACAGGCCGCCTTTACTACTTCTGGCTGTCTGCACGAATGTGTGTGTGCAGATCTTAACAGTGCGTGTGTAGCTTTCACATCAGCTTATCATAATGCTGACAGTGCCGTTTAAACATTTCCTCAGGGTGAGTAAAAAACACATTTTGTTATTTTATTAAGGCATTATGTTCAGTGCTAAGTAAAGCGTGTCTTCTGCAGGCTAACGTTAATATCCTGCAGCAGCAGTTTAACTGTGTGATGTAGACTCATCGTGCATGCGTGGTAAATCGAGTAGTTTATTTATCGTTGTGCATGTAGATATTTAAAAGAATGCAGATTCCAAATGATCTGACTTAGATGATGTTGCTGCTGTGGACGTTACGGCTGATTTAGGCTAACTGCTAACTGACACGTTTTGCTATCTGGTTTACTGTTGGGGTGATAACGTGTGTATAAAGAAGCCTTGCTTAACTTGTGACACAAACCTTGTCTTCCTTCGTTAATAGGAATATATTTCCTCGTTACTAAGTATTTCTGCATTCACCAGTACACTGTGGTCAAAGGTATACAATGCTCAAAATGTGCAGCATATACCTGTATCAAAAGTAACCAACTTAATACATATGTATTATGAAGTATAACTTGGTGAAAGACGCATCTGTACCTAGTGTAGATTTGTAATAATGGCGAGGTTGTAGCACCTTGTGTCGCTTTCAGCATACAAAACAAAACTTTATTGATCTGCAATGCTACATGTGGACATCCAGCAATGAGAGTCCAAGATGATGCAACTGTGCCTCTATATTACTGGACTTGTAAAGCCTCATGCAAAGGTTTGGAAACGTTTTTAAATGTATTACATGAATTCATGTAATGGAAGCCTCTGCATGGAACAAACATTAACGAGACATGTTTCTTCACATTTAATAGGCGTTAACCAGTCAGTTCAGTTTTAGCGACTAATACTATTTGGCCAGACAGAATGTTTCTAAGACATTTTCACGGTTGTGTTTACATTTCCCAACAGTTTTTGAAGTGAAGAAAATGTGCAGAATATTTAATTTATGTTTGTTGCTTGCAGGGTTTAAGTTCCTTTCATTTAGAAAATCAGCATAATGTGTGACTTAGTCTTCTGCACAAGCAAATGATTAAACTGAGGGAAGGTGTCTTCTGTTGCTGGTGTGTTTGTGTTCTTGGATATTTTAATAGGTATCTGTAGCGTCTTTCATTGAGGTATTTTTGGCTGTTTTATTTGGTACAGGTATTTTCATAGGTACTGAGTTATTTTTATTGGCATGTGTACAGTTCTGAAAGTCTGTGAACCCTTTAACTTCTTTTGTATTTGTACATACATATGACCAGATGTTCTCACATGTCCTATAAATAGATAAAGAGAACCCAGTTAAACCAATAAGACATAAATAGTATACTTGGTCATCTTTGTATTGAGGGGAAAAAAATCCAATATTATATCTGTGAGTGGCAAACGTATGTGAAGCTATGGGATTAGCTGGTGATTTGAAGGTGAAAATAGTCTGGTGTTTTCAGTCAGTGGATTCACAGTCGGTGTGTGTGCGTGCAACTTGTTGTTTAAGAAATGGAATCTATCAAACACTTTCGTGGAAGTGTATCATGGCATGACTGAAGTAGATGTCTGAGGACCTTAGATGAATGCTGTTGATCAACTGGCTGAAAAAGTACTGTCGTTAGTTTGGACTCCACCAATCCACAGTTAGACGGTGCACAAATGGAGACAACTCAAGACCATTGTTACCCACCCTAGGAGTGGTTGTCCAACATGGAACACACTAAGAGAAAGTTGTTTTGGTGTTTCTGTCATGTACTGAACCTTAAGTAAAATAGTGGTGGTAGTATCATGTTTTGGTCTTATTAGGCTTCTGGGCCAGGACTGTTTGGTATCATTGATTGAGCAATGATTTTTTTTTATTGATACCAGCAAATTGTAAAGGAAAATGTTTGGACATCTGTCTGTGAACCAAAAGGGGCAGTGGGTCATGGACCAAGACCGTGTCCCTAAGCACAGACTTTGTTTTAAAAATGAATGGTTAAAGAAAAATAAAGTAAATGCTTTGGAATGTCCAAGTCAATGTTCTGACCTGAATCCAATAGAAATGTTGTTGGACCTGTTAATGTGAGGAAACCTGCTATGAGCCCTTCAACAAATGGCCAACATGGTCGGCAACAATACTCAGGTAGGCTGTGGCGTTTATACGATGTTCAGTTGGTATCAAGTGCCACAGTGTCAAGAAAAAGTCCCCCCACCAGTACACCACCATCAGCCTGAACCTTTGATAAGAGCATGATGGATCCATGTTTTCACATCGTTAACACCAAATTTTGATCCTACCATCCCAATGTCGGAGCAGAAATAGAAACCCATCAGACCAGACATTTTTCCAATCTTCTGTTGTCCAGTTTTATTGGGCCTGTTGGTATTGTAGCCTCAGTTGTCTGTTTTTAGCTGACAGGAGTAGCACTGTGTGGCATTCTGCTGCTGTAGCCCGTCTGCTTCAAGGTTTCATGCATTCAGTGGTGCTCCTTTGCACACTCTGGTTGTAACAAGCAGTTATTTTGCAGTTATTTTGTTGTTGCCGCCTTTCTCTCAGTTTACACTAGGCCGGCCTTTTTCCTCAGACCTCTGGCATCAACCAGGCATTTTCACCCACAGACCTTTCGCCCAGTGGATATTTTCATTTTTTCTGTGTATGGAAATCCCAGTAGATCAGCGGGTTCTGAAATTTTCATTTTCATTTTTCAAATTGCCATTTTCAGAGTTACTTAAATCATCTTTGTTCCCCATTTGGGTGCTCAGTTTGGACTTCAGCAGTCATCTTGACCATGTCTTCATGCCAAAATATATTGAGTTGCTGCCATGCGATTGCTTTATTAGATAATTGCGTTAATTAGCAGTTTAACAGGTGTACCTAATAAAGTGATAACAAGGTGTACCTAATTAAAATTAAAATGACGGCGGTTCTCTGCAGGGGGTGTCCAGAATTTTCAATATTCACGCTTTTGTCTTGTGGGCTTGTCTTAGTCCTCTAATCTTCTTAAAAAAAACCCCATAGCAAACCTGTTGGGGTGAGCTGAAGAGGCGAGTGCACAAGAGAGGACCCTTGACCATGGATAGATTCTGTAAAGAGGAATGTTCTCAAGTTCACTGCTCTCTATTCTCAAATTTGCTAAGATGTTTTAAGAGGAGAATCCATGCCACTACCAGTTGTGTAAAAGCTATATCAACTTTGTGTGAACATTTATCTAAACTACTGTGGTAGCCTAGCGGTTAAGGTGCAGGACTATGGCCCAGAAGGTCCAGGGTTCACATCCCACCTCTGCTAATCTGCCACTGTTGGCTCCTTGAGCAAGGCCCTTAACCCAAATTTGCTTGGATTGTATCAATTGAAAGTCGCTCTGGATAAGGGCGTCTGCTAAATGCTGTAAATATAAATGTAAATGTAACACTAGGCTGTGCAGATGTTCCCTGATATTACCATAACTGTAGATTTGGGGGCAGTTTTCCATGTGAATATCTCTGTTACTATTCTTCCATGATGTTATGGAAGGACAGGCCACTTTTCTTCTTATTTGGAATTGTGTTTCTGTGTTTTTTCTTGTCTCTTTCAGTTATGTTTTTTTTGAAAAGAAAATGGGAAACTAAGAGAATTTGAACCTTTGTATCAAACTGTATGCAGTTATATACCGTGTGGAAAAGGGGAATCAGTGACAAAAAAACTTTTTTCTCAGACTTAAATTACAATCAATTAAAAGGGGTTGGGATGTGTTCAATTGTTGAGGGTTTTTTGTAGTTCACCAAAAAGGTTTGAATTTCATACAAATTTTTTTTTACCTTACATTTACCAGGGCTGCCAATAATTGTAGTAGGGACTATTATTTGTAAATGTCATGATAATGTGTCATTTGTTGAGTGTCTGCTTTTCATTTCTGTTCATACCTGACAAACTTACTCACTGTATTCTTGTAGGAATACAGGCTGATGATCACCTTTCAGGAGGGCTTTTGTTTCCTCTAAAGTGAGCTTGCAAAAACACCGATGGGGAAAGAGGGTGTGTGTGTGTGTGTGTGTGTGTGTGTGTGTGTGTGTGTGTGTGTGTGTGTGTGTGTTTTTTATGTAACAATATATTTATTTAAATTTTAATGAATCCGTTTATTTTTTGTAATTTAATTAGATTTGCAAAATGAAGTGTAATATATTCCGTCCAGTATTCTCCATTAGGCATCAAAGAAACCACCTTTTCTAACAAGATATGGTTCATGTCTAATAAAATGTAGTTTACAGTGGTGCTTGAAGTTTCTGAACCCTTTAGAACTTTCTATATTTCTGTTATGAAGCCATACAAACAAACATCAGATTTCCCCCTAAGTTTCCTTAAAAGTAGATAAAAGAGAAAACCCCAAGGTTAAAGCAAATGAGGACCAAAAAAATATTTATAATTGGTAAATTTATTTATTGAGGAAATTAGTCAGGTGTTGTGTTCATAACGGGTTGTGAGTGGGCACCCTGTTTATTTTTAAAGAAAAACCAGGGATCTATCAAAAGTCTGGCTCCTTCACAACACATGGTTGTTGGAAGTGCATCCCGGCTACGAACAAAGGGAGATTTCTGGAGGACCTTCACCTCCGAAAAAGAAGTTGATGCTCGCAGGCTGGGAAAAAAGGTCTTACAAACCATTCTTTTAAAAAAGAGTTGTTTTTGGGGGGAACTCCAACAATTCCAACAGTTCAGACGATGTGTACAAAAATGGAGGAAAATTCCAAGACCATTGTACACCCTCCCCCAGGGAGGGGTCGACCAACAAAGATCACTCCTAAGAGCAAAGGTGTGGTAGTGTATTGTAATAGTTTGGCGGAGGGTCACAAAAGGACCCCCAGGGGTAACTTCTAGCAAAATTTGAAAGGGCCTCTTCACATTGGATAACTAATGTTTAATGTTTTGAGTCCAACCATCCAAGAAGAAACACTGAACAACAAATTGGTGTGTGCATGGCAGGGTTTGAAGGGAGGGGGGGGGGGCCAAGGCCACTTTCTCCAAAAGAAAAACATTGCTGGTTCGTCTGCAGGTTTGATAAAAGTTAAAGATCACGTGGACAAGCCCGGGAAGGGCTACTGGAAGGGAATGTTTTTTGTGGACGGATGACAAAAAATAGAAACCTTTTGGTTTTTTTTATTATTTTAATTTTTTTTAAAAAAGGAAAAGCGTAAAGGGCGTTGTTATGTTTGGAGAAAAAAAAGGGGAAATTACCTTGGCATTTCAGGCCTAGAAACCTTATCTCATTTGAAAAAATGGTGGTGGGTAGTATCATGGTATTGGGCCTGTTTCTGTTTTGCTGGCATTGGGCCCCAGGACCAACCAGCTGGCCCATTTAATTGATTGGAACAACTGAATTCTGAAATGATGACCACACCCAGATACTGAAAGGCAAAGGGTTCACATAACTTTTAGCACACTACGTAATAATTGGGATCATTTTTTCATCCATTCAATAAAATAAATGGGACCCAAAGTATAATGTTTTTGTCTCAGTTTGTTAAACTGATAAAAACAATTGGGAATGGACTGCCTCATTTATAATTTATTTTGCAGGGAACTAACAGAAAATTCTAAAGGGTTCACAAAACTTTCAAGCATCACTGTTTTTACAATGTATTACCAGTAAACTACATTCAAAATAAGTTGTTGTATAAATAATGGTTATTGGAAACTGGGTAGCCAAAGGGCTGTGGCCTTCGGGCATTATGTTGAAAAGGCTTGCAATAAATTAAAAAATTCATTTGGCCGGAAAAGGGAAAAATGCTTGAAAGGAAGAATTAACAATCAGGGCATTGAAAGGGGGACCACCGGCAGTACAAGTAGTTAAGTAATAGTAAAGTAAATACTGTTACTGTTGTTTCTGGACAACCTCTTTTAGCAAGGTCTAAAAAACACTGAGTATAGGTTTTTAAATTTCAAAATTGAAAAAAAAAAAATAAATTTCTTCTCTAAATTGAGGCCTATCTTTTCTGTCCATTAATTTGGGTTTATCTTGTGCCCAAGATCCCTGTCAATTGGGAAGAAAACATGGCAGTATTTAAAATTAACCCAAAATGTCATATCTTTGGAAAAGGAACCGAGCATGCAAAACGTATACAGTTCCTGACTCGTGCGCAAAACAAACTGGTACTTTAGCTTAAGCAAGCATAAGCACATAACTTGTTCTTTCCAGTACGCACTCAGAGTAGCTTGATAGAGACGGGTCATAAAAACATGACTGTTTCAGATCAGAGTGCACACTCGATTCATCTGTTGACCTCAAAAGATTTATGTATCCCTGGACACCAAATCCAAGTGGTGCTTGACTGTAGTTACAGTCTAGAAAGACAAACTCTCTTCACTGGCCTCAAAACCTAAAGGAGATGCACTCATGGATTTCATTAAAAATAATCTAACGTAACATTGTCAGTTCCAGGAAAAGTGTAATACCATCATATGCAATACAACAGATAAAGGGTAATTATCAAACTACAACTACTAAACAACTATTGATACTAATGGTAATGTTTTGTAACACATTTTCCTGCACTACATGAGAAACTAGACTACATGTGTAACTTCATTCATTCATTTTCTTATTCACTTAATCCTTGGTCAGAATTGCAGGAAACTCGGCCTAACCGGTGACACAGGGTGGAAACTCTGCTTTTGATAGGGCTGTGTTTTCAATCAACAACAACTGAGCTAATAAAATGATTGATAAGTGATTGTTAATGCTGATTTTGAAGAAATACACTTTGCATAATCACAGTTTTATAAACTCCAGTTCCCTTTGAGCTGGATGGTGGTATAAAGTCCAGAAATGCTTAACAGACGCTAATATTTTCATCCTTTGATCCGTTTGTTGAGAAGTACAAACAGAAATAAAGCAAAAATACAAACAGAAAAAAAGTGTCTACAAGGGACTGACCTGAATGTGGCTGTAATGTCTTTTTTTTGAGCGCCACTGGCTTGTGCCATTGTGAAAGAGATTATTTATATGTTCATAGAAAAATAAGATCATGGGCGACTTGCACCATCACTGTAATAAAATAGCAACCAATATAAAGCATACAGAGTGTGTAGGCAAGGAACCTAGAGATGGGCCTGATCCTATCCTGTATCGGGTATGATCTTGACATCATTCACTCACTGGATAACTGAATTGAACTTTCTTAACGAGAAAACCAGACATCTCTACTGCTGTAATGATGAACCCATGATCCAAAAGGAAAGGAATCATTTTTATGTTAACCGGTTTAAACCTATTTTACCTATCATGTTCGTCATAACAGCAATAGAGTACTTAACACCAGTAGTAATTAAGAGAAATTTAGTGTTCCTAGGTCACTACTTCACAACATTAATAGGTTTTAATGGGAAGAAAAAGCTTAAAGTGTTTACTTTTGAAATTGAAATAAATAATTATAGTCTTTTATACCAGAAAATTTTTTTCACCATTTTGGATTCGAAAACTAGAGTCTATAAGAACTGGTTTTCGTAAGAAGAATCGGCATCAGAATCGATAAAATAGAAACATGCATAACCCTATACAGTACCAACAATAATAATCATAATATTAAAGGTAAAAAACCCTCCTGTATCGGCAGTTGTGCACTTGGTTAGTTTAGTGATGGGCCGATCCACATTTTTTCAGTTCCGACCCAAGTGTGGCATATTAGTCAGAGATGTAGCTGTGTTCTCACACATACAGTGGGGCAAAAAAGTATTTAGTCAGCCACTGATTGTGCAAGTTCTCCTACTTAGAAAGATGAGAGAGGTCTGTAATTTTGATCATAGACTTCAACTATGAGACACAAAATGAGAAAAAAATCCAGGAAATTACATTGTAGGATTTTTTAAAGAATTTAATTGTAAATCATGGTGGAAAATAAGTATTTGGTCACCCACAAACAAGCAAGATTTCTGGGTCTCACAGACCTGTAACAACTTCTTTAAGAAGCTCTTCTGTCCTCCACTCGCTACCTGTATTAATGGAACCTGTTTGACCTCGTTATCTGTATAAAAGACACCTGTCCACTGCCTCAGTCAGTCAGACTCCAAACTCAACTATGGGCAAGACCAAAGAGCTGTTGAAGGACACCAGGAAGAAAATTGTAGACCTGCACCATGATGGGATGAGTGAATCTACAATAGGCAAGCAGGTTGGTGTGAATAAATCAACTGTGGGAGCAATTGTAAGAAAATGGAAGACATACAAGACCACTGATAATCTCCCTCGATCTGGGGCCCCATGCAAAATCTCATCCCGTGGGGTCAAAATGATCATGAGAACGGTGAGAAACAATCACAGAACTACACGGAGGGACCTGATGAATGACCTGCAGAGAGCTGGGACCAAAGTAACAAGGCTACCATCAGTAACACACTACGCCGAGAAGGACTCGGATCCTGCAGTGCCAGGCGTGTCCCCCTGTTTAAGCCAGTACATGTCCAGGCCAGTCTGAAGTTTGCCACAGAGAGCATATGGATGATCCAGAAGAGGATTTGGAGAATGGAGAATATCATGTGGTCAGATGAAACCAAAATAGAACTTTTTGGTAAAAACTCAACTCGCCGTGTTTGGAGGAAGAAAAATTCTAGTATGGGGGTGAAAACATCATGCTTTGGGACTGTTTTTCTGCAAAGCGGACAGGATGACTGATTCGTGTTAAGGGAAGAATGAACGGGGTCATGTATCGTGAGATTTTAAGCCAAAATCTCCTTCCATCAGTGAGAACATTGAATATGGAAGGTGGCTGGGTCTTCCAGCATGACAATGATCCCAAACATACCGCTGGGGCAACGAAGGAGTGGCTCCGTAAAAAGCATTTCACTGGCTTAGCCAGTCTCCAGACCTCAACCCGATCGAAAATGTGTGGGGGGAGTTAAAAGTCCGTGTTACCCCAGAACATCACTGCTCTAGAGGAGATCTGCATGGAGGAATGGGCCAAAATACCAGCTACAGTGTGTGCAAACCTGGTGAAGACTTACAGGAAACGTTTGACCTCTGTCATTGCCAACAAAGGTTATGTTACAAAGTATTGAGTTGAACTTTTGTTATTGACCAAATACTTATTTTCCACCGTAATTTACAATTAAATTTTTTAAAAATCCTACAATGTGATTTCCTGGATTTTTTTCCCCTCATTTTGTCTCTCATAGTTGAAGTGTACAGTGGTATGAAAAAGTTTGTCTTTGAGCAGTTTGTCCTATTCTTTCTGACACCCAACCACCGATGCCACCTGGCAGGGTAGTGTGCAGACATAATTGTCTACCTCTCTCATGGAGGGAAGACCAGGTGAAGGGTAATCTCCCTGCTACAAAAAATCTGGCATCTGAATATAACAAGCATAGTATTTTCCTCAGTGCAGATTAATTCTGTAATCATCAGTCGATTAAAAAATAACCGGCCTGACAATATCAAACTACCGAGATAAAAAAAAAAAAAATCCTAAACAGGATACAGGAGTCAAATTTATAATATAACATTTTGAAAGCATATCACCTGTGAATCACTCCGGACAGGGTAGTGGTATCCAAATGTGCTCTCACATACATTCTTCCAACAAGAATGGACCAATATTGAAAAACCATACACAATGTAGATTATCTGCTGCTTTGCCCAGTGTGTATTGTCTTGATAATGAAATTTAAAAATGAGGTCAGTTTACTGAATGTAGTTTAACTGTAGATCTAAGAGACACTGGAGCATTTTTGCCAAGTTGCCTCTAGACTCAGCAGATATTGTTCTAACCTGATCTGAATGGCAAACCATGCAATCATGCTTAATTTGAGTGGAATCCCTACTCTTTGAATATGCAACAATTTCTGTTTTCTTGTTTTTTTTGTCTAGGTTTCCAGTATTTCCTTCTCTGTTGTTTATGACCAGTGTGTCTATTTTTAGCACTTCTGACCAGTTAGCTAAATACTGTAATCAACTTGTGTTTGTGTAAGGTGTTTTTTTGAAGGAGCCAAAGTTCCACTCAAGTTATCCATCAGATCATGTTTTTGATACCACAACCTCATCACAGTCTGTGTGGAATAGAAGAGACAGCCCATGAAAATCCTGTTTAGAGCTGAATAACATAACAGTCTCGGTCTGTTGTTCATGTTAAACAATTTATTATGATGTGTGTTTCAAGGCAGTATGTGTAATACAGTTATGTAATTGAGGCCGTCATTGAGAGAAGGAGAAGTTTGAGTGATAAGATTTCATTTGTGTTTTGTGTTAAATTGTTTTTCTAATCTGTCCTTTTTGATGTAGTCTGCATTCCTATGAACTGTTTCCTGTGAATATAGACCGTTAAATCGCTATAGTTGGATCAGATCAAACGCTGCTTAATAATTGATTAGATCATATTTAAAAGGATTCCTCTTTATTTTTAGCCAAAGATTTTGCTCAGCCAAAGTCCCAGTTTCAGATACAGCTGCCCGTGTTAGCACTGGCAGCGCGGTGCTGTCAAACCCAGAACTGATTGAGCACACACTCAAAAATGCAGAGATAGTCCAGATGCATATTAAAAAGATTTCTCAAACACCTGTCATGTTTCTCTGCTCTGAAACATCTGATGAGATGCTCGTGAGGCAGGGCCCACTCTTCACCTCGGCAAAACCAGATGTGGCCTATCATGCACCGGTACACACTGGCTGACGAGACCGGACACGTTCCGGGATCGCCGATTGTATCCGGGTTCATCTCCGGGATTAAGGCAGTAATGTCCCCGGTTTCAGCGGGAAATTGGCTTTCCAACCTTCTGATTGTTCCATGTCAGATGGAAAGGGCCAAGGGCTGGAAAGCCAGGGCTCTGTCCACCTTCCGACCTCGCTTTCTCTAGCTCTCTTTCTCACCGTCTTGTGCTCGCTCTCTCTGCCCCTGGCCTGTGTCATCCCCAGCCAAATCGGTGGGTAATTTGTAACGGCTGCTCTCCTATTAGTTCCTGACAGGGAAAGAAAAGAGCGTGTGTCACTCTGACTGATTCCTCGCTTGCTGACACTCTTCCAGCTCTCCGTTCCTCATTCCACACTCGCGCTCTCTCACCCCATGTTACGTTTCTGATTGTCATCCAGCGAGACTTGATGGACAGCAGTCATCTGTAAAATTGACTTCTACCCTTGGAAACGAGAAATAAGAACAAAAATAATACATGAAATGAAGTGCCTTTTGTTGTTGTTGTGATGCTTTTTATGTGAATCAGAAAGGATGGATGTGAAACAATGCGTACCAAATGGACAGTTGAGTGTAGTGATTGTCAGTCATCCCAGATGAGGGGTGTGTGATCAGTTGGGTTTAATTGGGCTCTTCAGATGCACTGTACATAGATACCTTCACCTTTAGGATCTGTAGTATTTAAAAGAAAGAAAAAGAAGCTATAACCCCCCCCAAAATAATAATTTCATCACAGGTCTGATACTTTTCAAGACTAATTTTCATCTTCTCATTCTCCATTCAGAAAATAATTCAATTTGAGCTGTAAGTTGTGCTTGTGTCTGTCTGACACGCCGTTGTGAGTGACAGCACTTGTCCAGAAGCCTTGTGGGACAGCTTAATGTCCACAGCTTGTCTAAACTCCGTGGATGTTTGTGCCCATGCACACACACATTTTATTTCTCTCGCTCGCTGTCTCTCTCACTCGCTTTGCTTTCACATTACTCTGCTTCTTTCTGCATCACAATGCTGTCTGTGTCCCCACTGGAAAACCAGACAGCAAAGGACAAGTCCTGTCAGAGAGTAATGACCCATGTGATATGTGTGCACGTGCGGGCACGACTCACGAGGTGGCCCCTGAGAGACAGGCAGACGTTCTCAGCGGACGTGCTGGCACAGGGAGCTGGGGCTGACAGAGGGCCAGGTGAGATGTGTCACTCCGCTCCCCATTACCATGGCACTGCTACTTCTATGGGCACTTCTTTCTCTCACCTTAGTCTTCCTCAGAGGACGAGAGATCCAGTTAACAGATGTTCATGTGGGGTTGCTAAGGGGGAGAAATTTTCATGTCATATTATATAGCCATAATTGACCAATGAGTGTCTTGTTAATTCACATCAATCGGGCCGTATTTGACAACTACCAGAGTTGACGAAGTGGTCTAGCCGGTCTGTTCAGTTTAAGGACTAAGGTCGTAAATTCTATATTAGAATGGGAAATTAATGTATATTTGGAAATCTTGGTGTGGGTGTAAACAGCTGGTCACCTCTGCGGGAGTTTAAGAGCAGAAGTCTGTTCTGTTCTAACTCGGTTGATGTGTTTAGTGATTTTTGTTATGCAGTTTTCTCATGTTTGTGAATGCCTTTCCACTACTTATTTGTAACAAACTGTAAATGGCATTTGTAAGCATTTGTGCCTGTTCTGTTGTAAGTTGTACTCCTTTGTTTGTCCTTACACAAGAAGTCTGGTCAGCTTCCATTTCAATCAATGACCTGTTTCACAGAATGGAATGAGGTCATTAAGCGGCACATGCCTGTATTTGATTATTAGTTAAGATCGGTGGTGTTGGAACACATAATGTGAGACGGTCGTTGCCAACCTGTTTAGTGTCACTACAACGAAAGACAGCAGGTGACAAAATGCTGGCATTTTCAGAAATTTTGGATTAAAATCTGTGTGTGAATGCTACTATCAGTCCCATCTATAAGCCACCAGTAGGAGAACGGTGAGTGGTGAGTGGAAAGGTGAGTGGTTTGTGGAATTGTGGCAGCAGATAATTGAAATTTTCTGATGTTTCCTCAGAGTTTTATGACTGGGCATTTAGGGACTTGCAAAGTAACAGCAGATGAATCACAGCTTCCTGGAATATAGTCAACACTGTTTAGACGCATCAAGTTCATTTACCTTCTTATGAGAGTGTGAAATTATTAATGCTTGCGAGTCTGCTAATGTAAGAAGCACATTGTCATTTTCTTTAATTGCTATTCTATGTTTAGAAAATGTTTATCATATAATCAAATTTGGATACCACCGGATGTCTGTCATGGAATAACCAAGATGTTATGGGAAACCTCTCATACGGTGTGACTTCTGGCATTGTTTTCAAATTTTGTGCAATGTTTACGCAAGTTCATGGAAAGTTTGGAGATAAAGCTGTTAAAAATTGGTAGGCATCTAAGTGTTAGCCAACAAGCTTGTAGCAAAACACACAAGTATCACACAAGCTGAACGCTGCATTTTTAACGATTATTTGATAGTTGTATTTGCAATGGTTAGCGCTCTTTAAATCAAACCAAAAATTCATTAGCTACTTTCACGTTCAGCATGCACAGAAGAATGCTCTTTCGGCTTGTGTTATGGAACTACATGGGGTAATCTCATTTTAAGTAACACAATAGATGCCATCTGGATCTCAAAGCTAGTCTCGACCTAGAAGCCATATTAGCTGATATATCATGGTTGCCAGTGTTCCACCTGAACATTGACATGCTCATTGGTAAATGTCTAAACAATTTGTTTTTTCCAGACAGCTGAGAATTGATTTACATTTACAGCATTTAGCAGATGCTCCTTGTAGACACTGCCTCATGCTAGAACAACCCAAGAACACATTGTATCTAAAACCCTGTTAGGAGTTGGTATAGGTAAAATAAACAAAAGTCCAGTCTTGTCACTTATTCATACTTGCAGTCTTGACTCCGCTTTGTAACTAATATAACATGTGGACAGCTCCCTCCCAAAGTTGGTCAAAATTTTCATATTTTGCAGAGTTGCTAGTTTGCAGAAGGTGAAATAAGCTAGTTGTTGAGCTGTCTTTAACGACAACCGATTTTCGACATAGTTTGCAGATTGGCGTCTTCTGAGCAACATCCATTGTTTCAAAGCCAAACCACGTCCAACAACGTAGACTGCAAGGCTGGTGCTCTCTGTATTTAGTCTCCTGGTGGGGTTTTTCCATTCATTTTAGTTTAATTCGTGTGCTTTTAGGTAAAACTCTAGCTTTCGGGGCTAGCACGCTGCATGCACTTGGTGAGCATGTGCAGTGGTCCATCCTACCCAGTTACGTGATGCAGTGAATACATGACATTTATGTCATTTAGCAGACGCCCTTATCCAGAGCGACTTGGAGTTGATACAGTCTTACAATCCAAGCAATTGTGTGTTAAGGGTCTTGCTCAAGGACCCAACAGTGGCAGCTTGGGATTTGGGTCAAGGTGAGATTTGAACCCTGAACCTTCTGGTTCATAGTCCAGTACCTAACCACTAGGCTACCACAGTCCCAGATGAACTTCTAAGGCCTGTTTTGATTTATTTATTTATTTTCTGGAAAGTGAGTGACATACTTGATGATGTCAACTTGCGCATTGTTAAGAGCACCATTAATATACTATCACTGTCGATCGCACACCCCTACAGTGAACAAACAGTTCCTTAGGGGAGACCTCTGTCTCTTATCACACCTATCATGCATTTTTTTGTATGTCAGGGGATCAGTAGATCATAAAATAACATATTGCGTGCCAAGTGGAAGAGCAAAGTCTCAGGCATATAATTTGTATTGATTGCATTTTAATATCTTATTTTAGTACAGACTTGAAATAGTGAGCATTTAAATAGTGAGTGTTGCCCCATCAGTGGGTAAATTGTCATTTCAACAAATTAAAACAATCAAATTACAATTCACGTCATATTAATAACATTACTTTAAGGGAAAAACTTGATTAATCATTGAACTTCATGAGTAAATTATTGATAAATACAGTCTCAAGAACAATTTGTTCCCCCCCAGGCTTTTTCAGCTTCAAGTGCCTCCTTCAGTGGTGTGTCAGTGAGAACAGCTGTTTTTCTCTCTTTCCATTGGTTGGAGACATGTTACAAACTGTCTCTAAATGAGACAAGTTGCTCCAAGCTGCCTTGTTTGCTATTCTGCAAAGTTAGCGAAGTCGAGGGCATTAGCAAATGTATAAGGACAAGTAAAAATTCACTTTATTCTTCCCTATGTACAAAGGTATAACTGTGAAGACTTTTGAGTAGAAGACTATTACAAAAAAAATGTTTCAATGTTTTTAATGCAGAATGTTGAAAGTGGCTGATCTGTGCTCACCTCAGCTCTCAGTCTGTCCTGCATTTCCCAATAGGATGAGTCATCAGACAATGTACATGCACAAAACTAGTTTTCCACTTTTAAATTGCACCCTCTGATGTTGGAGGAAATAACACTGTGACAACTTACCCATGTGACAAAATGCTCCAATCTCCCTTATTTGCCAGTTATCGCCTTAGTCGTTATTTCCAACAACCACTGTTATGAGAGAATTGTAATTGTAACATGATTAGATGAGGTAAGATAACACTTACTATTAGGGAAGTACTGAAATGAAATATTTTGGCTGAATACCAAAAACGTTGTTTCGAATGGTTTTGCAGTTTAATCAAGCACAGACCTTTACCTTTTCTTTGTTTTTTTTATTTCTCTTTTTACTTTATGCCTCCAGGTTAGGCATGAATAAACATGGGACTAGAAGAACTGAATGTTTTTTTTGTTGTTTGTTTGTTTGTTTGTTTGTTTGTTTTGTTTTTATTTTATTTTTTATTTTTTGGTCAAGGCAGGGTGAGAAACTTTAGTCTTTTACCCGTCACAAGGAGCTTTCATTTATAACAAAGGTAGATTGAGGGAACAGTTTCTGAGCAGTTCTTACCAAGACAAAATAAAGATAAAGCACAACTATTTAAACATAAAACAATACATATTAATGAAATAAAAAAAAGGTTAATTTGTAATGGTTACACCTGAATTCCACCTGTTGTTCTGTCTCTCAGGTGTTAAATATGTATGTAATTATGTAAATGTACTCTTTATAAATTTCACATATTCACTCTTGCTAGTTGTAATCAATTAATTGATGTCCAGTTACCAGCTAAATGTGCTAATGTGCCATTTTCCCCATTTAAAGCTGTCAAATTAGCTTCTGTGCACATTTTGTCTGTTCCTCTTGTCACATCTCATCAAAAATGTGCGTCACTATGTTCTTCCAAAAAGAAGCCTTAAGGAAAACAGCAGTCTTAAGGTTCCATTCCAAATGAAGTAGGCAGAAAGGGCACTCGGTAAGTATTGAGACAGACCCGATGGCAACATGCCACACTCATTTATTTGTAAAGAAGGTGCAAATTAACTTTTACATAAAGTCATTTAGCAAATGCGAACAAAGCACTTACACTGTAGAACCCTGTACACAGACGACGTGTTTGCTGCATTTATGAAGAGCACCTCGCTCCACCCTGTTTGCAATTTGATCGTGTCATCAAAATGTCATTGTTCGGTATAAATTATTCAGTCTTTTAACTGATTAATTTCGGGTCCCGAAAATCGATGCATTCCCTACTTACTATATACAGTGGGGAAAAAAAGTATTTAGTCAGCCACTGATTATGCAAGTTCTCCTACTTAGAAAAATGAGAGAGGTCTGTAATTGTTATCATGGGTACACTTCAACTATGAGAGACAAAATGAGAAAAAAAATTCCAGGAAATCACATTGCAGGATTTTTAAAGAATTTAATTGTAAATCATGGTGGAAAATAAGTATTTGGTCACCCACAAACAAGCAACATCTCTCTGGCTCTCACAGGCCTGTAACTTATTCTTTAAGAAGCTCTTCTGTTCCTCCACTTGTTACCTGTATTAATGGCACCTGTTTGACCTCGTTATCTGTATAAAAGACACCTGTCCACAGCCTCAAACAGTCAGACTTTAAACTCACCATGGCCAAGACCAAAGAGCTGTCGAAGGACACCAGGAAGAAAATTGTAGGACCTGCAGCAGGCTGGGAAGAGTGAATCTACGATAGGCAAGCAGGTTGGTGTGAATAAATCAACTGTGGGAGCAATTGTAAGACATACAAGACCACTGATAATCTCCCTCGATCTGGGGCTCCACGCAAGATCTCATCCCGTGGAGTCAAAATGATCATGAGAACGGTGAGCAAAAATCCCAGAACTACATGGAGGGACCTGATGATGACCTGCAGAGAGCTGGGGACCAAAGTAACAAGGCTACCATCAGTAACAAACTACGCCGAGAGAAATCGGATCTTTTGCAGTCTATTTGCTTAAGCCAGTACATGTCCAGGCCCGTCTGAAGTTTGCCAGAGAACATATGGATGATCCAGAAGAGGACTGGGAGAATATCATGTGGTCAGATGAAACTAAAATAGAACTTATTGGTAAAAACTCAACTCGCCGTGTTTTGGGAGGAAGAAGAATTCTGAGTTGCACCATACCTACTGTGAAGCATGGGAGTTTAAAACATCATGCTTTGGGACTGATTTTTTTTCTGCAAAAGGGACAGAACGACTGATCCGTGTTAAGGTAAGAATTTGAACGGGGCCATGTATCGTGAGATTTTAAGCCAAAACCTCCGCATTAGTAAGAGCATTGAAAATGGAACGTGGCTGTTTCTTCCAGCATGACAATGATCCCAAACACACCGCTTGGGCAACGAAGGAGTGGCTCCGTAAAAAAGCATTTCAAGGTCCTGGAGTGGCCTATCCAGTCTCCAGACCTCAGCCCCATAAGGAAATGTGTGGAGGGGAGTTGAAAGTCCATGTTTGCCCCAGAACATCACTGCTCTAGAAAAGATCTGCATGGAGGAATGGGCCAAAATGCCAGCTACAGTGTGTGCAAACCTGGTGAAGACTTACAGGAAACGTTTGACCCCTGTCATTGCCAACCAAGGTTATGTTACAAGTACTGAGTTGAACTTTTGTTATTGACCAAATACTTATTTTCCACCATAATTTACAATTTTAAATTCTTTAAAAATCCTACAATGTGATTTCCTGGATTTTTTCCCCCTCATTTTGTCTCTTATAATTGAAAGTGTACATATGATTGGGTAAAAAAGAAAAAAAAAAAAAAAAGGTCGAAGAACTTGCACAATCAGTGGACTGACTAAATACTTTTTTGCCCCACTGTGTGTATGTGTGTGTATGTGTGTGTATGTGTGTGTATGTGTGTGTATGTGTGTGTATGTGTGTGTATGTGCGTGTGCGTGTGCGTGTGCGTGTGCGTGTGCGTGTATACATGCGCGCACACACACACACTGGGGCATTTAGTCAACCACTGCTTGTGCAAGTTCTCCTACTTAGAAAGATAAGAGAGGTCTGTAATTTTCATCATAGGTACACTTCAACTATGAGAGACCAAAATGAGGGAAAAAAATCCAGGAAAATGACATTGTAGGATTTTTAAATAATTTAATTGTAAATTATGGTGGAAAATAAGTATTTGGTCAATAACAAAAGTTCAACTCAGTACTTTGTAACATAACCTTGGTTGGCAATGACAGGGGTCAAACGTTTCCTGTAAGTCTTCACCAGGTTTGCACACACTGTAGCTGGTATTTTGGCCCATTCCTCCATGCAGATCTCCTCTAGAGCAGTGATGTTTTGGGGCAACACGAACTTTCAACTCCCTCCACAAATTTTCTATGGGCCTGAGGTCTGGAGACTGGCTAGGCCACTCCAGGACCTTGAAATGCTTTTTACGGAGCCACTTCTTCGTTGCAGTGTGTTTAAAATCTCACAATATATGGCCCCGTTTATTCTTCCCTTAACATGGATCAGTCATTTTGTCCCCTTTGCAGAAATACAGCCTCAAAGCATGATGTTTCTACCCCCATGCTTCACAGTAGGTATGGTGTTCTTGGGATGCAATTCAGCATTCTTCTTCCTCCGGTTGAGTTTTTTACCAAAAACTTCTATTTTGGTTTCATCTGACCACATGATATTCTCCCAATGCTCTTCTGGATCATCCATATGCTCTCTGGCAAACTTCAAACGGGCCTGGACATGTACTGGCTTAAGCAGGGGGACACGCCTGGCACTGTCCCTCTTGGCGTAGTGTGTTACTGATGGTAGCCTTTGTTACTTTGGTCCCAGCTCTCTGCAGGTCATTTATCAGGTCCTTCCGTGGAGTTCTGGGATTTTTGCTCACCGTTCTCATGATCCTTTTGACCCCACGGGATGAGATTTTGCATGGAGCCCCATATTGAGGGTGATTATCAATGTTCTTGTATGTCTTCCATTTTCTTATTCCGTTGTCTTCCATTTGCTCCCACAGTTGATTTATTCACACCAACCTGCTTGCCTATTGTAGATTCATTCTTCCCAGCCTGGTGCAGGTCTATTATTATTTTTTTTTTCCTGGTGTCCTTCGACAGCTCTTTGGTCTTGTCCAAGTTTAAGTTTGGAGTCTGACTGTTTGAGGCTGTGGACAGGTGTCTTTTATTCAGATAACGAGGTCAAACAGCTGCCATTAAACAGGTAACGAGTGGAGGACAGAAGAGCTTCTTAAAGAAGTTGTTACAGGTCTGTGAGAGCCAGAGATGTTGCTTGTTTGTGGGTGACCAAATACTTATTTTCCACCATGATTTACAATTAAATTCTTTAAAAATCCTGCAATGTGATTTCCTGGAATTTTTTTTCTCATTTTGTCTCTCATAGTTGAAGTGTACCTATGATGAAAATTACAGACCTCTCTCATCTTTCTAAGTTGGAGAACTTGCACAAGCAGTGGCTGACTAAATACTTTTTTGCCCCACTGTATATCACTTATGCACCCTGGGTAGCTACCTCACCCTGCACCACTGCGGTTCTTGATGAAGTGATGAAGACTGTTCCAGCCGTTGGCACCCTCATGCTAGGAAAACCCAGTGTCATACATTGTCTCCTAATGCTCTCACATCATTGAACTAATTGGTTTTTAATAACCTTTTTGTAAATGAAGTAGTCCATCATGCTCTTGGCCTTCCTGTGGAGCGCTGCACCTTGGTGAATTGGAATGGTGCTTGTGTCGGAGCTCCATTATCTTTATGTAAAGTGCTGCTATCAAAGAAAATAAAGATGGCTTGTTTGGATGCATGTTGAGCAGAAATCTAAGCAATGATAATTATTAAGGATGTTGGTAATAAATTCGAAAAAAAAAAAGATTGTGAAAAACAGATGATACCTGAAATGCCACATAAATACAAATTGGCGTGGCTAGTATCAAGACATTGGAGAGAAAAATATACAAAAGCAGACCTGGTGCTTGCCTGTGTGTGCTTGTCTTTTGTGTGTGATTAGATAAGAATTGTGCTGAATTTTCACCCTTCTCTGTAGCCCTGCAGTAAAGATACTTATCAGAAGTGCTGACTACAGCATAATTAACCTGCCACACTGATTATTTTAACCCCTTTTATGCCGAAATCCACCATGTAGTTACGACACCACGAGCTAGCAAAGAATGGTTAACAAAGAATAAAGTTAATGTTTTGTTTAGTCTTGACTGTCATCCAGTGGATATTCTGTGGACGGAGCAGTTCTTGTGAGGAAACCAGACATAACGGAGAGTTAAAGCTGACCTACATGCTTAGGCGCAGATCAGCCTTGTATATGCTTTTGACTATAAAAATCTGTCTCAGTTCTTGTTGTTTGATCAGTCCTCGGGGCACTTGCTTAAACTTTTGAGTGGTGTTGCGCAACTCGTTTCAGCTGAAACCCAGTTTACGGTTCAGTACACAGCGATTCAGGTTCAAACAGCTCTCGCTTAGTGAAGGTCTGTGCTGTTTGTTTTTTTTTGTTTTGTTTTTTTACATCTACAGTACTGCATTGTTAGTGAAAATAAGTGTCTGTGGATTCTAAAAAGGTGTCTTGCGGTCGTGTGAAAAAGTGTTTGCCCCCTTCCTGATTTCCTATTTTTTTGCATATTTGTCACACTTAATTGTTTTGGAACATCAAACCAATTTAAATATTGGTCAAAGATAATACAAATGAACACAAAATGCAGTTGTTAAATGAAGGTGTTTATTATTAAGGGGAAAAAAAAATCCAAACCTACATGGCCCTGTGTGAAAAAGTGATTCCCAATCTCATCTCATCCCCCCCCCCCCCTTTTTCAAACATAACATAACTATGGTTTGTCACACCTAAGTTCACACTGTCTCTAGCCACACCCAGGTCTGATTATTTGCCACACCTGTGTTCTCAATTAGGACAACACTTAAATAGGACCTGCCTGACAAAGTGAAGTACACCAAAAGATCCTTAAAAGCTACACATCATGCCAAGATCCAAAGAAATTCAGGAACAATTGAGAAAGAAAGTAATTGAGATCTATCAGTCTGGAAAGGGTTATAAAGCCATTTCTAAAGCTTTGGTACTCCAGTGAATCACAGTGAGAGCCATTATCCACAAATGGTGAAAACATGGAACAGTGGTGAACCTTCCCAGGAGTGGCCGGCCGACCAAAATTACCCCAAGAGCTCAGCAACGACTCATCCAAGAGGTCACAACAGACCCCACAACGAACATCCAAAGAACTGCAGGCCTCAGTTGCCTCAGTTAAGGTCAGTGTTCATGCTTTCACCATAAAGAGACTGGGCAAAAATGGCCTGCATGGCAGAGCTCCAAGATGAAAACCACTGCTGAGCAAAAAGAACATTAAGGCTCGTCTCAATTTTTCCAGAACACGTCTTGATCATCCCCAAGACTTTTGGGAAAACATTCTGTGGACTGACGAGACAAAAGTTTAACTTTTTGGAAGGTGGGTGTCTCATTACATTTGGTGTTAAAGTAACACAGCATTTCAGAAAAAGAACATTATACCCACGAAACAATACGGTGGTGGTAGTGTGATGGTCTGTGGCTGTTTTGCTGCTTCAGGACCTGGAAGACTTACTGTGATAAATGGAACTATGAATTCTGCTGTCTACCAAAAAATCCTGAAGGAGAATATCTGGCCATCTGTTCATGACCTCAAGCTGGCACGAACTTGGGTTCTGCAGCAGGACAATGATCCAAAACACAGCAGCAAGTCCACCTCTGAATGGCTGAAGAAAAACAAAATGAAGACTTTGGAGTGGCCTCAGCAAAGTTTTGACCTGAATGTTATTGAGATGCTGTGGCATGACCTTAGAAAGGCAGTTTATGCTCAAACTCTCCAATGTGGCTGAATTAAAACAATTCTGTAAAGATGAGTGGCCAAAATTCCTCCACAACGCTGTGAAAGACTCAGTTGTTGGTGCTAAGGGTGGCCCAACCAGTTATTAGGTTTAGGGAGCAATCACATTTTCACACAGGGCCATGTAGGTTTGGATTTTTCTCCCCCTTAATAATAAACATCTTCATTTAAAAACTGCATTTTGTGTTTATTTGTGTTGTCTTTGACTAATATTTAAACTGGTTTGATGTTCCAAAACACTCGTGTGACAAATAAAAAAAAATAGGAAATCAGGAAGGGGGCAAACAGTTTTTCACACCACTGTATAAGAGAAAACCAAGGAAATCGAAAGGATACACAGGCTGCAGTTAGCTTAGCAGCTATGCTAGCACCGAGTTCACCAATAGAGTAAGTGATTTTTTTTTTTTTTTTACTTTTCACTTTCAATCCATTTGTCAGTAAACTCACTAAATGAGTATTTTTTTGTTTTTTAACACTTTATTATAAAATATGCTTTGTGGTAATGATTTTCGCCAACTGTAGGTTAACGTAGAAGAACATTGACTTACTTAACGTTACTTATCATAGGCTCCAGTCTGGATTTTCTGAGATGGATTAATTCAATTTACATTATTCGTTATGGGAAAAATTTCCTCGGTACATTTTCGGTTCTCGACAAGCCTCCTGGAACGTATTAGCGATGAGAAACGAGGTACCACAGTATATAGGTCATATATAAAGTGTACATTTTGAAAGCTCTGCAAGAAAATGAACCTCAATATGACATTTTATTCTAATTTTAACAATCCATTAACGTAACGGTTAAGATCCAAGTCCTTCTCTGAAGGTACATATAATCTGGATTAGGTATGTATTTAAAGTAGTGATGCACGATATATCGGCAGCCGATATATTATTTGCTGATTATATGGACTTGTTTCAGATCTTGGCATCGGTCCGATATTCTAATTTTAGCCAATATTATAACCAATATTTATAATATATTTACATATGAATATGTCTTTGATTTTTCTTTTTGCTGTTACTCCTTAAGCAAAATATCTGATGATGCTGACTGTATAGTTTTGCATGCAGTTTTATTCTTTCTTGGAGCTTCTCAGTCATAAGATTTCTTATACACCTAATTGTTCTTGCTGCTGCTTGTACCAGTTCAATACTAAAAAAAAGTTTCCTACCATTTTAAAAGGAAGGTTAAAAAAATAAAATGGAATTAAACCATTTTCCCTTTGTGTGAACTGCACTTTGTGTTTACAGTATAGTAATCGTCAGGTCTGATTTGACTTTTTATTGTTTTTTATAAAAAAAAAATTTTTTTTTTTATTGTTTATTGTTATTTTATTTTAGTGCAAAAAAGATTTACTGTATTTGAAATGCAGAAAGGTTAAATTATCGGTTTTTAACATCGGGATCGGCCACAATAATGTGCTAAAAATCGTTTATCGTATCGGCCCAAGAAAGTCAATATCGGTGCATCCCTAATTTAAAGTTTAGGATTAATAATATCTACTCCATGTAAACCTTTTGTTTTGGTTTATAAAAAAAACCACCAAGCCATCTAAATTGTCCAGGGTACCGAAACCTATGCTTAAGACTAATCTCCACTACTTCCTGTCTCTGTATCTCTTCAGCCCCTGTGCCAGCGTATGAGCATAGGCCTAAGAGGACAGCACTCTGCAGCAGCACGGGCCCCTGAGCATGAGCGACCCTGGACTGGACAAGACAGCCTAGCACAGGACGACCCCGAGATGTGGGACCTGCTGCAGAAAGAGAAAGATCGACAGTGTCGTGGCCTGGAGCTCATCGCCTCAGAGGTTAACACAAATCAAACTCGTTTTCGTGCAAACTAAGTTTTTAAAGAGTATGTTAAACACTTGTTGTTTTTTTAGATGTTTTTAATGATAATTTGTCACTTCTTATTCAAGATGAAATATTTTCTTCAGTGCTGTTTGACGTGGGTGGACATAAACAGTTTGTTGAAATATGTGTTTTGAGTAACATGGCAACTGAAACAGAATGATACAATAGAGGAGGCTAACAATACAGGTGACATTTGTGTATCTATTTACCACAGGTTAACACCGTTCACTGGGGTCTTAATGAAATGTTTGTGACATGCTTGGGTCAGAATATCACAAAGCTCAGGCACCAGAGGTCTTTCACCATTTCCAAGCAGCACTTTTTTTTTTTTTTTTTTTTTTTTTTTAGAACGAATGGTTTGGAGCACCTGTTCCTTTAAATAATAATTAGCCAATGCTCACCCCACTCCACTCAGCGATTTACATCGTCATGGGCTGTGTTTGAAGTTGTTCCATTAGTCGTTAATTATCATAAGCTTAATTAATTTGTTGTATTAACGTAATTTAAACATTCATGCTAAATAGCTGTTGGTTTATTGAGCTAACACTGCTACTTTAAATTCACTGTATCCCTGAATGCGACACACTACACTTTCTGTTTGGGGAATAGACTCCAACTGTTTGAAAGTTGACTCCTAGTTCTTAGGGCATCATGGAATTGAGTCACAAATAGAGTCCCATTGCTTAACTCAGCTTCAGCAAGCTAGTGTCCAGTGTATATCTAGTTCTTAAGCTGTGGGTGGAGTTAACTAAGTTGAGGGGTGGTAAAATTCTAATGAGCCAGTTTGTGATGTACGAAACTGAGGCAAATCTGAATGCCATGTTGATTGTCATGTTTCAGACCCAGACAGCTCTCACAGGACTGATGGGATTGCCTGATTTCGTAGTTTGGGGATGTTGGGTTCTTAAGAAGCACTGAAAAAGTGATTTTTACATGTGTCCCCTTTTAACCATTTGGCAGCATTTGAAATAATATATTGTGTATATTGGTTTTTATTAAAGGACCGCTGCTATCACACGGTGTATAACTGGCTTTAGGTGGTGACAGGGAGTAAATATTTGCGTGTTCAGCACTTTCCTAAATAATCTACAATCCAATTACACTCTCCCTGTGATAAAATATCGCTGCATTTTAGTCCACTGATTGATCCAAGGCTTTCAGAAGAAGGTGGTGTTCTGACTGGGTTCATATCTCCTCTTACACTTTAAATGAGGCAGTGGTGAGACAGTAATGGTGAGACACACTCGCACCGTGCCGTGTTGCCTTGTGCCGTGCCAGAGCATGTTTGACCCCCCTCCTCACTCCCTCACTGGCCTGCACTCACATTAAAGAGTCCTGACCCGAGCACGCTTACGTCATTTACAGCATTTAGCAGACGCCCTTATCCAGAGCAACTTACAATTGGTACAATCTTACAATCCAAGCAATTGTGGGTTAAGGGTCTTGCTGAAGGACCCAACAGTGGCAGCTTGGCTGAGGTGGGATTTGAACCTTAACCCACTGCACTGCACCGCACCTTAACCACTAGGCCACCACAGTCCCGTACTTTTTGTGGTGGAGGGCTTGCACAGCACAATGGACTTCATGGTTTTGTAGGTGTTCTCTATTTGATGGTGGTCCAGTTTACCATATTTCAACTTTACAATGGGAATTGGATAATACACACAAATACACATTCAGCAGAAATCGTACTCTGCATTTTTGCAAGCGATACGCAGTACAATACTCTCCTGCACTTTCCCACAGTGGAAATGAGGAAATCTTCTGGAGGTGGCTTGAGACGTGTAGTAGCTACATATTGAACTAATGTAAATGCATCCTTCTCCACCAAGATGCATTCCAAAACGTGCCCACTTCTTTTTGACACAGGACATGTCATGAGTGACGTCCATCCCTGCATGACTGAAGAAACAGTAACGGAGGACTTTTGCAGAACTGGCGACCACTAGAAACATTTACTCTTTTTATGTGTAATTTGGACAGATATGACTGTCCAAAGTAAATTGCAGTACAGTCAGCTCCCACCAGTTTGCTCTGTCTTGCCCAATTTGATCTGTGGCTTGGAGTTGCACCAGTTACTGAGTCGGCGCTGTATTAAACAAGTTTTAGAAGCCGTCTGCTTATAAACATCAACTCCCCAAGTAATTGCCTTCCTTTTAGTTTAAAGTAATTTAAAGCGGTAATGCAAAAATCGCAACGTTTGATGTAGCAACCACCTTTTGCAAATAAAAGCTGCAAACAACACAGGAAGCAGGTGGTCCAGCATTATGAACTGATTTATGTGTTGTATGGGATACAGCAATCAGATTCAAGTGTAAGCAAAATTCAGAGATGCTATTGGTAGTGAGTGTAAATGTGTGACAAAATGTGTGTAGTTAAAATCTTATGCAGATAAAAGACATGAAAGGCTAAGTGTAAAAGGGGTCTAAATGTACACGTTCGAGGAAAAAAAGCAAATGATGTCTCTAAAGATTTGGACCTCTCAGGCACACATGTCCACACACTTGTCTTTGTGTCAATTGTTTATCTCATTCATTGTTATTTGCTACTTCTGTTGTCAGCTTTGAAGCATTTCGGAATGTGATTATAAATAGCATATCACTTACCACCCCAGCATATACAGCGTACACCTCATTGTGGAAGTATGCAAGAATTATCAGCTTCCCAGCTTTTATTCAGAAATTAAAATGGCAATTTTGAATTCTTAGGTGTTGCTGGGGTGTTTTGTGTAGTACATGGGGCAAAAGAGTATTTAGTCAGCCACTGGTTGTGCAAGTTCTCCTACTTAGAAAGATGAGAGAGGTCTATAATTTCCATCATAGGTACACTTCAACTATGAGAGACAAAATGAGAAAAAAAAAAAAAAATCCAGGACATCACATTGTAGGATTTTTAAAGAATTGTAAATTATGGTGGAAAATAAGTATTTGGTCAAGAACAGAAAGTTCAACTCAATACTTTGCAATACAGACCTCTCTCATCTTTCTGGTAGGAGAACTTGCAAACAATCAAGTGGGCTGACTAAATTATTTTTTGCCACTGTATGTATACAATAAGCACTATCCAAATTGTATTTGTAATTGAACCACTTGTATAAATGCCTGGAGAAATTCTCAGACTGTTCATTTCCCCCCTACAGCAGGAACAGATTGATTGATCATTCTGTTGTGCTGTAATTAATCAATCTCATGGATGATTTGTTATGTATATCTTGTAGAGGGCCTGTCACATTAACCATAATACTGTGATCAGTTATGAGAAGTTATTTGGTAATATTCCATAATTTGACGTCACATACCATTGGATGTGGTTTACTGTTGATTTATTTACCCATTATTGCCATCTTCATTTGCAACAGCATAATTCAGTTCTTCTGTCAGCTGTTGTAGGCAGGATACTTGAAACATTCATTAATTTATTCATTCACTTTTTTTATCCGTTTAATTCTGATCAGGCTTGCAGGAAAGCCGGTGCCTAGTCAGCAGCACAGGCCTCAAGGCAGGAACAGTCCTAGACAGTTCACTAATCCAATCCATCATAGGGCTCACACATTAAGGGCACTTTAGAAGCACCAATTAACCTATGACTAATAGGCTAATAGAAATTTTAATACAAAGAATCTTTAGTGTGCTGCAATTAAAATAAATTAGGACTTAATAATGCTACTGCAGCAAGAAAATGCTGTCGTAACAGATTTAAATAAATAAGTTCTGTCTAAAATTGAAAATTAAACTAAAGCTCGCTGAGCCTTTAAACATCTTCAGTTAAACACCAATTCACCTTTACTCTAACGTGATGCATGACCCTTTGGTATTCATAAAATGCTATTTCACTAGATGGCGTAATAAACCGAACACGTGACATCATCTGTCTCCACGATGCACATCGTCTCATTTTTGCATCGCAATACGATGCCTCATTGCATCCCTATGGAATACAGTAGCAAAGTAACTTGATTTACTAACTGGTTAGAACAGGCACCGTTATCTCAAATAATTTTATGATTCTCAATTTCCAAGATCTTGCAGAGGTTTAAGATATCCAGTCAGGTTGTAAGTAAAAACTCTTAGCCTCCAGCACAGAAGACAGGATTTGTCCTGTTTGTGCCGAACAGTTAGTCAGTCTAATTTGTTCATTCTAGTTTCAGGTTCTCATTTGACTGTTCGTATGTTCACCAAAAAAATTAAAAATCAGAATTGACATTTAGTTGTGAGCTGAACCAGAGGTGCAGCAGAATTGTACATGATGATACTTGTTTTATCAGATTAGTACAATGATTTCCCACCTTGTGCAGTCAAGGAAATTGAATTTGAATTGGCCCTTCTGACTGAGCTGTATACATTTGTTTCTTATATGTCTCTCTTTCTGAGCTTGTTAATGCGGGGGCGGGGAGAGACGCGCGGAGGTAAGTCGCCCGGAGGGACGGGGCGCCGCAGCGCCTCTTGGACAGCGCAGGGGATGGAGACGGGACGCCTAGGGCCAGCCGGAGGTATCGCGAGGGGGCGTGGCGGGATAGACGGTATGCACCGGCCATGCGCCTGCGTGAAGGGGAATACAGCGAAGCGACTGCGCGCATTCTCCCGATTCGGCCGAGTGAGAGACCGAGCAGCAACGGGCGGATGATAAGCGCCCACAATGAAATCGCAGTGAATAGGAGAGAGTATAGGGCCCGAGCTAAGTACGGCTCGGCTACGGTGCACACGGCGCGGCAGACACCTCAGCGGCTGGGATTTGAGACGGCAGGCGAGCGTGCATCCGGAAGAGAACCAGTGGTGGGAGGAAACGTGAAAGAACACGCAGGCATCGCGAGCAATCTGATCGATTAATGTACGACAGTCAGTGTTATAAAGCATCATCTGTATCTGAAATTTTTGTTGTGTTTACTGGTTCCTGTAGAGCCTGCTGGTATAGTGGGGAGAGAACTTGGTGAGCTACAGATGAGTTTCTGTTAACTTGTGTAGATTGCTCATTTGAGCTTATAGCTTTGCATGTTAAGACTTTGAAGCATAACTGTTTACTGAAACATTAACTTTGCCTGAAGGTATGAGGATTACTACAGCTGCTTCATTCATTCTGAAAGAAAATAAAACAGAGTAGATGGTAGACAATGTAAAAAAAAGTGCACAATTTTTAATTAAACACCCGTTTTTTTGTTGTGAAGCACATGAGAATACATAAAAAAAAAAAAAGTGTGAAGCATCCAAAAATAGTCGTTAATGACTGTCACTCTGGGAAGTGGTGCAAGGTCATTTACTTGGTGCTGGCAACCCAGAAACATCTTGCTGAGAAACTTGTTGAGATAGTAATTCATCTTCACAGGAGTGGGCAATCAGCCAGCATCTTTCCAGCACCAACAGCTAAGGTCACTGTTCAGAAAAGGAATTTGTGGCGCAGTAGCAAGACGGAAACCACTGTTTGATAAAGGATAACATTACTGTTGTCTTCAGTTCTGCCAGAAAACACTGGCTGGATGATCCCTAAGACTGTCAAGGTTCTCTGTGGGGTGGGTAATAAAATGGGAACCTCTTGCACGATGTAGTTCCTTTCACAGCTGGCAAAAAAGCAAAAGTTCAAAGCAGTTGTCACGCATAGTAATGGTCTTCAGTTGGAGCATACCTTAAATTTGGTTCAAAATACCCCTAAACGTGAAACTTTAAATAATGCCATTATATTAAATGTCTAAAATGTTTTTTTTCCAGTGCCCAGGAAAGGTATGCAGAAACTTGTGTGCAAAAGTTTCAGCGTACTTCATCAAAGTATATGCTTTGTTGATTTTTCTAAATGAAAAAAATATAACGCTACATGACAGGAAACAAACGTTCATACAATAAAATATAACATTGGTTTATCACAATTTTTGAAATGTATTAGAAAAAATTAACACACATCTCGACTTGTCCAAAGATTAATTGACTTATAAATGGTTCATGTCATCTTAAGTTTGTTCTCAGCAACGTTTCTTTGCACATGTAATTGGTCCAGGGGTGTCCAGAATTTTACAGATGGCTGTACTGAATTGGCTTAAGAATTTCTCTACATATTTACCATCATTAATAGTACCAGTGTGTATGCATATCCATTAGTATTTTGCAGTGCCCACATGTTCTGCTGCTAGGGCTGGGCAATTAATCAAAAATTAATGAAACGGACATTCAGAATTTAACTAACATAATCTTTCCATGACTTGTATTTCAGCTTTGTTTTAATTTACATTTACAGCATTTAGGAGACGCCCTTATCGACTTACAATTGATACAGTCTTACAATCCAAGCAATTGTGGGTTAAGGGCCTTGCTCAAGGACCCAACAGTGGCAGCTTGGCTGAGGTGGGATTTGAACCCTGGACCTTTTGGTCCACAGTCCAGTACCTTAACCACTAGGCTACCACAGTCAGTTATTTTAATATGTTTTTAAAATTCTGTTAATACTTTCCTCACTGTGCACGTTTATGTATTGTCTCCTTAAAAACATCCTACCCCATGTTTAGTCGCGTGACTCCGCCCCGTCCAGTCAGAAGTTGTCAGATGAAAACACTGCGGAAAAGCTTGGGGCCAATCTCCTTCAAAACTTGGCGCATAATCACATTAACGTTACCAAATATGAAGAGTGCATGGCTCCAAGAAAGTGAGAGACGAGCGCCCAGCAACAAGTGGCTCCACTAAGCAGCTAGCATTAACACAAGCATTTACAAACGCTACACAGTATGAAAAACATTCAAGAAGATGTAACAGATGCCATTTCCTGCGGTAATGCAAAGGATGTGGCTCCCATTAGCTACAATGGAGCTCTGTGTTGAAACACCTTGTTAAAACTCGTTCATTCATTCACTTTCTTATCCTAAATTGCAAATGGAAATATATAAAATACATGTGTTCAAGTTAATTTCTATTTTTCATGTGCCGTTATTTAAATTTCTTGTGTTTTGAAGTCAATTCAGGTTACTTATTTCCTGCTTTTTAGGGAACTTGCTTTATGCATTAAAACAAATGTGACCTTTTTGGTAAGACATTTTCATTTCAAGTGCTATAATTTCAGTGGGTTAAAATGGCCAATAAATAACCTGAAATAGGTAATTATTTTTAAAATCATAACACTATGCACTCTTTCATTAGGGAAAAAAAGTCCTGGTTATATTTATAGTCCAAACCTTATCGGTGAACTCTGAGGGCAAAAAAAAATTGTTCATTCATTGTAATTGAGGTGAAATGTTCAATTAATCGTGATATTGATTTGACGTCGTATCACCCAACACTACCTTCTGCCGTCACCAGTAGACTCACTAGCTGCTAATAAACTACATTCCCTCGCATTTGTCACAAGAAGACAAATTTTGGTACCTGGGTTTTAAGTTGTATCATCAGTTTTTCTGTGTTAATAAATTTGTTTAATAGCCAAATCTATCAAATTGACACCCTGCTTTGTGATATATGCAGGAAGCAGTTCAAATTAGCTAGTCAGTAGCTCACCACCAATAAACTAGCTCAGATATGTCACAGGTAAACAAAAGACAATCTTAATTGATTTCATTATATCCTCAGTGAGTTACTGAATAGTAGCCAGACATGTTCTAATGTACCATAGTAGTCATGACTGTATGCACTTGTTGTTTGCTTATGCAGCTGGCATCAAAAGTCTGAGGCCGCTAGTGAAGATGTTTCCATTTTGCTATTTTGTTTTACTTTTTTCCCCCCAATATTTAATACACCATGTCAGCATAAAGTTGAAAAGATGATTCTTTGTGAAAAATGCATGCATTTCATAATTTATCTGTATTTGGTGTGTTCACCCTTTTGCTGTAATGACAGCATGCACTCGACCTGGCATGGTTTTCACACCACAGGTTTGTGTAAAATCTAATAATCTGTGTTATCCCAGCATGCTTTCACAAAATCCCAGAGTGAGGTTACTGCATGCTTGGCTTTCTCTTGTTTTCAGGTGTCCCATAATTGCTCAGTGGTGTTTAGGTCAGCGGGACTTACCACATACTAACACATTCTGACATGTATGTATTTTATGAATGTTCAACTTTCACTCATTGTTATGCTGATTATATGGTTTGTATGGTTTTATATGGTCTCAGGCAGTGGTGTTTTTGAAAGTTTGTAAACCCTTTTCCATATTTTATTAGAATGTTCTGATTTTATTCATAAATGTGACCATAAATATTACCAGATTTTTACACAGAAATGTTATACCTTTTTGTGCAATACTTTTGTACTGTTTGTTTGTTGAGGAAAATGATCCGGTGATTACACAGCTGTGAGAAGAAAAATATGTGAACTCTGAATTAGCAGTTAGTTTGAAGGTGAAATTAGTCATGTGTCTCAAACAATGGGATGACAATCAGGTGTGATGGTATGCGTGGGCACCCTGTTGCATGTACACAACAGAAACCTATGGAAGTCTGATCTTCACAATAGAAAAGGTTGTGGAAGAGAATAAATATCTCTCTCTCTCTCTCTCTCTCTATCTATCTATCTATCTATCTATCTATCTATCTATCTATCTATATCTATCTATCTATCTATCTATCTATCTATCTATCTATCTATCTATCTATCTATCTATCTATCTATCTATCTATCTATCTATCTATCTATCTATCTATCTATCTATCTATCTATCTATCTATCTATCTATCTATCTCTGCTTTTAGGGTTTGTGTAAAACTCTGATGATGATCAGGTCATGTTTATGCAAAAATATAGAATTTTCTAAAGTGGTCACAAATGTTCAGGCACCACCGTATAGCTTCTAATCAGTTTTAATTAACAGGTGCCAAAACAAACAATATCTGGTTGAACAACTTGGGTTTCCTCTGGGTTCCTAATGAATAATTGATCTCTAATAAATAATTAGGTAATCAGGCTAAGATAATGTTAAGATTTGTTTAAAATTCATTAAAAATAGCAATAAAATACATAGCACAGTAATGTTTTGTACTTGGATAGAGAGTTATTGAGAGCAGTTTGATGCTTCGTTGTTCTTCCAAGAGTGACAAACCGATGGCAGTTTCTGATACATTTTAAGTTACCGTATTTTTCGGACCATAAAGCGCACCGGGTTATAAGGTGCGATATCAACGATCGGCTGCTAACGGGTCTATTTTCATACATAAAGCGCACCGGGTTATAAGGCACATTAAATGAAACAAAACTCTTAAGTTCCGTCAGAAGCTCAGTTTGGTCTTTACCTGGCGCAGGGCGTCTTCTTGCTTCCTCCACTTCCGTATCATTGATTCGTTAATGTTGAATTCTCTCGCAGCTGCTCTATGTCCATGTTGTACTGCGTGACTGATAGCGTTGTGTTTGAAATCCGCTTCGAAAATGAATGAATGAATGCACACACCCTAATGCTGAAGCACATACCGTATTACTCCGCTATGCTGCGCACTACGGTGGCCGTAAGCTTCGTAACTTACCAAAGACTGTGCTAAAACATTTTGACAGATTTATGAGCGCCGTGTACCATCTACAATCGGTTGTAGGTCAGAAAGCACAACCAGAATTAATTCATACATTAGACATTTTAAGGCGCACTGTCGATTTTTGAGAAAATGAAAGGATTTTAAGTGCGCCTTATGGTCCGAAAAATACGTTAAGTACATTCCATTCGTTCTTTGCTCATTCTTAAGTTTTCAATCTTCAAGTTGCAAAAGTCTTTTTCACATAAATTTTATATAAATGTGATCCAGTTTTTGCTGAGTTTCTTGTACTCTTCTGAAGCAGGATACAGCAGGTTTAAGACTTTCCCATAGTCCTGTATATGCGAGCTCTTGTACATGAAGTTCAGTCTCATCTTTGCTTGTAGTTTGACTTGATGCTTTTTGGGCACTCGCATTTTCAGTCTCCCTGTTTTCTAATCTCACTCTCTGCTTGTGGATCCCCTGTAGTGGCAGTCTGTTTGTGTAGCGAGAGCACAGAAGTCCTCAATTGCATTTCCAATTTGCGTGTTTGCTTTGCTCTCGCAGCGTGACTGCAACATGCGTTCAAGTACTGCTCTGTGGTATCTCATGATCTGAGGCCAAACTGTGTGTGTGTGTGTGTGTGTGTGTGTGTGTGTGTGTGTGTGTGTGTGTGTGTACCTTGTCTTTCTATTCTTTTGAGGACTGAATGTTTGCGTAGTGATAAGAGGACCTGGTAATTTTGACGTAATTTTGCTCGTCCTCATTTCTTTTATTGCTTTTCAAATTGCTTTTTTTTTTTTTTTTTGAAAAACCAATGAGCCTATAGATTTGGTCACTGAGGTTAAGGTTAGGTGTAGCATTAATTGGCTACAGTGGTCATGTATGTCAGTGGAAAGTCCTTACAAGGATTGCGAATCGTGTGTGTGTGTAAGGGAGAGAATGAATGACCGTTTGAAACAGAAGTGTTGATGTTGATATGAGGAGCAGAAGCTTGTCAGTTTGCTACACTGCAGGGGCAGTTTCTTTTCTCTCCTCACTGGTGATAGGGCAAGGTTTAAGATAAGCACCACAAGCATATGTTCACTCTCTTCTCCTTATGTGTTTTTCCACCACAGAACTTCTGCAGCAGGGCAGCTCTTGAGGCACAGGGCTCCTGTCTCAATAACAAGTACTCCGAGGGCTACCCAGGAAAGAGGTGTGTGTAGGCCTTCAAGTCGGTCTAATTACTTTTTGCTTTGTATACATTCCTATGATATGCTGTCTGAAGTATCAGCATGAAGAACAACTGTTTTGTGTTGGCATGGTAACAAAACTGCTTTTTACACTCCATCAGGTGCTGTGATTTCTACAAAGTAGCAGTGTACAACAGTGGCCCCAAATATAATCCTAGATGTACAGTAAGCCCTGATTTCAAGAAGACAAAATGGAAAAGGAGCATTATTTCTTTTATTTTTATAATGAGAAAGTTCCTAACAGTTCCATAGTCATCTGTGGCCAGGAGGCAAAGAGAGCATAAATGAAGCAGCTCTCTGCTGGGGGATATTCTTTACTCTAGGAAAGAGACAGCTGCTGTATGAAAACTGGTGACACCTAAATGGAAAGAAAATGAATTAAAAATCCCACTGCTAAAATTTATTCAGAACAAATAAGCGCTATTGCTATTGGATTCGTTTATCAGGGGGACATCTGTGGTTAAATTTTTATATGCCTCCTCAGTGATAAAATTCTTCCATCCGGCCGGTAGTAAAATTCCTGCAGGACAAGTGAGTTTCTAGAGGGCTGTATTTTTTATGAGCCCGAATGTTTGTGTCACCCACAATTGACTAATAGAACTGGTTGTTATTTCCAGAAAACTAAACGTGTTACGTAATTGTATTGGTGTTTTATTATTTATTTATTTTTGTTTGTTTTTCAGAATCATGAGAATAATGTTAACCCACCATCTAGTCCATTTAATTAGTGCAGTGGCTCTTCTAAAGCCTCCATTTGTAGATTTGGGAATGTCTCATGTCTTTCAATTTTCATGGATTCACTAAATACCAGTGGACAAAGCATTTTTTTGTCTTTGCCAGTACAAGTTGTCATTTGCCTGTGAAATTATGGACATGTGCATCCGGATGGGACTAAAATGATCCGAGCACCACAGAGTTCAGTGAAAAACAGTACGCAATTCTTCCTGTAGTTTTCTCAGTGGAGGAGGGAGAAAACAACAACATGAACGATCTGAATGTTGGAAATTGGAAAAAGATGAAATTACCCCTGGACACCATTTTAATCTATACTATATAAGGCTACACAAAAACTTGGAAAACCAAGCTGGGTTTTCACTGGGTTTAGAGTGCAAAATATACAGCGACGTATTTTTGAGTTGTTTTTCCATACCTGAAGTAATATAATGGCATGCATTTTTGTTTTAGTAGCTGTAGTAGTAGTTTTTCCGTGACAACTGCCCTTGTAAAACTATCGAACAAGTGTTCCCCCTTCTTACTTTTGTATTCTGTTACTTAATTCATCAATATTTATAGTAAATCCGTTAAAGATGGAGGGAAAATTTCATGGGTTTAAATACTCTTGGGATATTATAGGGCTGTGACAATGATTTAAGATAATCGCAATTAAGTGAAATTATTGCAATTATGTAGGGCTACAGAAGTGTTCCACAGTTGGTAGATTTCTGCAAGAAGCAGAATGTGAATTGGGTGTACTGGATTAAGGTAACGAAGTTTGAATACCGTATTTTCCGGGCTATAAAGCGCACCGGGTTATAAGGCGCATTAAATGAAACAAAACTCTTAAGTTCCGTCGGAAGCTCAGTTTGGTCTTTACCTGGCGCAGGGCGTCTTCTTGCTTCCTCCACTTCCGTATCGTTGATTCGTTAATGTTGAATTCTCTCACAGCTGCTCTATGTCCATGTTGTACTGCGTGACTGATAGCGTTGAGTTTGAAATCCGCTTCGAAAATGAATGAATGAATGCACGTACCCTAATGCTGAAGCACATACCGTATTACTCCGCTATGCTGCGCACTACGGTGGCCGTAAGCTTCGTAACTTACCAAGGCCGTGCTAAAACATTTTGACAGATTTATTATGAGCGCCGTGTACCATCTACAATCGGTTCTAGGTCAGAAAGCACAACCATAATTAATTCATACATAGCGCCCGCATTTAAAGCGCACGTCGATTTTTGAGAAGTTTAAAGGATTTTTAAAAGTGGCGCCTTATGGTCCGAAAATACGGTAAAAGAAAGCAGTAAATGCATTCATTGAGATATAATAGGGTTAAAAAAAACCACACAATAATTAGAACTTCTAACTTGGTGCTGTAACATGTTTAAAGGGCAGCACTGATTAATTAGCTGTATAGTTATTTATTCTATATTTTTGTCATGTATGCTAGCAGAATGAGGTTTTTTGCTGATATTTTAACTTTTTTATCTTTGTATATTTCTAGGCGTTTGTGTGAGTTTTTTGGGTACCTGCGTATGCAGTGCATCGTTTTGACAGTAATCCGTATTAGCTGCTAGTCAGACATGGTTAGTAAGCAAGATAGCTGTTCAGCCACTTTAGGCTTATACTTCAGTAGTTCCGTTCAAGGTACAGACAATTGAATCATAAATCGCAGTTATTTGTATGACAACTAATCGCCAGCTAAAGTTAAATATGTAACTTTATAAATGTATCGGTCACTAAATTGTTGTTCATCAAAATAGTCTGCATACATTATTACACTATTAAGCATACAGGCCTACTGGAATAGTGGGGGTGTAATTCGCAGTTATGTGTGTGACAATTAGTCCTCAGCTAAAATTTCACAATGGTGACCGCCCTGGGATATTATTTGTTAATGTTAACCACTAAAACATTCTTTGTGTATGTAGGTATTATGGCGGTGCAGAGGTGGTGGATCAGATCGAGCTGCTGTGTCAGAAGCGTGCCCTTTGTGCATTTGATCTGGACCCAGCTCTTTGGGGCGTTAATGTTCAGCCATATTCTGGCTCGCCGGCTAACTTTGCTGCGTACACAGCTGTGCTGAAGCCTCATGAGCGCATCATGGGTCTGGACCTTCCTGATGGAGGGCAGTAAGTACCTCACACACACTCCTTCACTGAGCAGTGGCCCTCAGTTCATTTGCATATGACAGTTTGTCCTCATTTTCACCTTGCAAGTTCTCTTGGTTCTCCTCATACAGTTCTGTTTTTCAGCGGCACGCTTCACTTAGTAGTGCCTGGTTCACCTGTACTTTGAGTAGTATTCAGGACAAGCAGTTGTATACACCACCATGTAGGAGAGGTGTGGCCCTTGTTCACCTTGGGTTCCCTTGTGTACACCCAGTCATAGAAGCACTCCCTCTGTACTGCAGAAATGTTGGGTGTAATGCATGTTCTAATACAATCAGAGAGCGGATGGGTGTTAATGATCTCTCCATCTACTTACTTTTGTTTTCATTCACATGCATGGGTTTGTTTTGCCCTCTCTTTCTCCAGTCTTACCCATGGTTACATGTCTGATGTGAAGAGGATCTCTGCTACCTCTATCTACTTTGAGTCCATGCCCTACAAACTTAATGTAAGTCAAACTGTTGTAACATTGAGAGATTTCTTATACAATGAAGTTTGGTATTTAAGCACACAGGGTGCACGTCTGAAATGTAAACTATTAGAGCCTTTCCACGGTTTGCATGTATTTGGGTAGAACTGGTGTTAGTACTGCATATTCTAGCATTAATTTGGGATAATTATAGCCACTATTATGGTCTTCTGTCAATCTTGTATACATTTGCAATAAACTGTAAACACTTTGAAATTACCTGCATTAGTTACTTATTAAATATGTTCTGATTTTTTCCATTCGTGACACTGGACAAAAAGTTTTGCTTCCTGAAAGAAAATGTGGAATTATCACATCTGTCAAGCTGAACACAACAATTAATTCAGATTTGCTGTGTCACGTAGGAATGTGGAGAAACACAATTTAATTGCATTTAATCACATTATGTTTAATTGTATAATGATGCTGACACAGTGTATTAGTTCAACTGAGCTTAAAATGTTTGCCAGCTGATTCATTTGTACTCAGCATCTGGTGCCTCTCGTGTCAGTGACCAACAGGAGTTGGCCAGCATTGATGGATACCACTTGCCCTGATTCTGCTTTTCCATGTCCTGGTGAAGCCTTTCACTGTTTGTCACTGACTGCACCAGGAGGAGCAGGGAAGAAATCAAAGTGTGAATGCAGACAATTAGTCAGTTACCTTTTGCTCTTTGTGGTTTTGTGGGCTTTAAGGGTATGTTGTCATTCAGCTTGATTTACATTAGTATGTCTTAAAGCCTTTCGTGCTATTTTCTTCTATTTCTCTGGCCCCACTAGCAGAACTTCGTGTATTGATGACCTGACTGATTTTGTGGACGCACTAAAATGTTCTTAATCTTGGCACAAGTCATTCTTGGAAACATCTGTCAGAAATAGCTAGATTCTTTCTTTGTTCATTGCTTACACAAATGATTTATATGACTAGTTTGAAGAAATAACTTTGTAGGCTCAGCAAGTGCTAATACTTTTAGATCATTGCAGATGTTCCAGTCATAACAACAGTTCAGTGTTATTGTAGGTTTTCTTCATGTGGACTTCCTAGCCAGTGGTTACTGAAGGGTGGACAGATGGGCTTGTCACTGTGTAACAGGGCAGTTTTCAGGCTTAACTTTGAACCTTTAAATAAATGCCATTTTTGTGGGTAATGCCAAAAAGCCGTGACCAGTCCATCAATGTCAGTGCAGAAACAGCGATTTAACTTGCGTAGAGAAGCTTTTCAAATGTTCTTCCAAGTTTTGAAAAATTGTTATACCTATTGACAGCAAACCCCATCTTTTCCTTCTTGAATCCAATAGTGTTGCTTTAGCTTTTAACAAATCTTAAGTCCTTGACCAGGTCATTTAATTCTGGATGTATTATCAAATGAGGATAACCAGGCATAAAGGCTTCAACATCTGATTTATGTGTTTTGGTACCTTTATCTACCTCATCTATTCTCCATGTCTTTGGTGATTTCTGCACTGGGAAACTGACATTGGCATTGGTCTCAACAAAAGTGACAGTTCGTCACGTGATCCTGGACTTGCCATATTGTTGGGACTGCACATGGCATTGGCTTGTGAGTAGCTCTGAACCAAGCTCTCAGGTTCACGACATGTTGCACAACAAGTGTGAGGAGCCCAAGGTTTGTCTTGGTCACGCTTTGTTTATCTTGGTTTGACTCAAGCTTGTACTCGCCATTCACAAGATGTTTCTCCTGTATTAAATCTTCCCCAAGACAATAAATCTTATGGTTGAGTATACTCACTGTGCTGTTACCTGAAGGACGTGTATCACCATGCGTCCAAGTAGCATTTGTAAATGTTAGCAGCTTTTATATCATTTACATTTACAGCATTTAGCAGATGCCCTTATCCAGAGCGACTTACAGTCTTAGAATCCAAGCAATTGTGGGTTAAGGGCCTTGCTCAAGGACCCAACAGTGGAAGCTTGGCAGAGGTGGGATGTGAACCCTGGACCTTCTGGTCCATAGTCCAGTACCTTACCCGCTAGGCTACCAAAGTCCCCTACCACAGAAGATATCCTGTTACTTTCTGTTTTATACCCTGTGATATTTTATATATGTCGGGCATATCTAAGACGACATTTGCATAGAACATATGCATGCATGCTTGGATTAACCAAAACAGCTTTTTTTGGGAGCGAAATACAGCGGGGCAAAAAAGTATTTAGTCAGCCACTGATTGTGCAAATTCTCTTACTTGGAAAGCTGAGAGAGGTCTGTAATTTTCATCATAGGTACATCAGCTATGAGATACAAAAAAATCATAGACAAACACTTCTAAATCAATAACAAGGACACAATCGCAATTTGTTCATCTTTCTAAGTAGGAGAACTTGCACAATCAGTGGCTGACTAAATACTTTTTTTGCCCCACTTAAAATATGATCAAAATGGTAGGAAAATGTTTAATATTTAAAAAAATTAAAATCTTCGTTGTCCAGTGTAATCATAGACAAACACTTCTAAATTAATAACTAGGAAACAATCACCATTTGTTTTTATTGAACACATTAACTAATAATTCTAATAAAGGGTATCAGAAAGACAGAATGAAAATGATTTAGTTGACTGAAAGTCAGTCCCAATAATGTCGGTCTGTTCAGGACATTCAGCAGATCTTTGAGCAGTGTTTAATCATGTATTTTTTTTCTTCCCCTCATTCAGTTTTACTTGTATTTACCTTTTTCCATTACCTTTGTGTTTCAGTGCCTGTTTGAGAGTGCTGTGTACTTGACATTGTCTTCCTTCCCTTCAGTTTATTAGTAATCACTTACCACTTTATCAGCGTTCTAACTCTGCTATGGATCCATCTCACTCTTAATCAGTATCTGTAAGTGTGAGTAAAAGCAGTGCAGCTGATTGCCTTGAAGTGTGTGAATTGGCTTCTTCTGGGTTTTGTTAATGTTATTTTGTGATTTCTTCTGCATATTTGATTGATTTTATTTATTTAGAGAGCATGCAGATGTTGAGCAGTAGATAGCTCTGGTGAATGTGTGTAGGTGTGTGCAGATATCCTATCCTAGGTCTGCAGGTCATTCTCCAGTGTTGTGCGATTCATTGATCAGTGTCTGTGCGTCTGTGCAGCTCATCAATGCAGGCGAGTTTTTAGGTGATCAATGTGTTGGGGTGGGTGCTGTCTCCGTGGTCTGCCGTCTGATGGATGAGAGGGCCTTCCCCTCTCTACGGGAGAGATAATAGGAAATCGACAGGCGGGCCATGGCCTCTCTCTTTTCTCACACAGTCGCACTCGCACACACCCATCGGCCTTCTGCGACCGCATTAGTGATGGAGTGAGAGATAGGTGCTGGAGATCTGGACATGCGAGATTACCTCATGTACAGGGAGTTGGAGCGACTGCGGGAGGAGTAAAAATGAGTTCTGAATGGGATGTTAAATCTTGTGTAGTAGCCATGTGGTTAGTGTACCTGTGTTTCTCAACCTGCAGTCTCTTTTTGTCTTGTCCATGGCTCACACTAGACTATGGGCTACACACACTTTACTATAGGCCTGTTAGTATTATACGTAAGACAATGGCTATATTGCAGTCCAATCTTCTCTCCACAGTCTTACTATCATAATAACTAGTAACTGTGACTCTGATTGTGTCATTACATATGCCATTGCCATCTTTCACTCACTCACTCACTTTCAATACTCTAATTCAGTTCAGGGTCACAGGGGTGCAGGGACTAACCCACAGTACAGGATACATGAGAGAAACAAACCCTGTACAGGACTCCAGTCCATCTGGAGCACACGCTCACTCACACAGGGACACTAGAGAGAGGCAGACTGTCCTAACACCTATCTTTTGAAATGTGGACAGAAACCACAGTACCTGGAGAAAACCCTCGCAGACATGGCGTAAACATGCAAAGTCCACACTAGCAGCAACTGGGCTGGGACTCGAACCCAGGTCTCTTTAGCTGTGAGGTGACAGTGCTAACCACTCTGCCACCCACTGCTAAACTGTTCTTTCTGTTATTTTTTTCTTGTATATCATATATAGTGAAAGGACTGTGGTAGCCTAGTAGGTAAGGTACTGGACTATGGACCACAAGGTCCAGGGTTCAAATCCCACCTCTGCCAAGCTGCCACTGTTGGGTCCTTGAGCAAGACCCTTAACCCACAATTGCTTGGATTGTAAGACTGTATCAATTGTAAGTCGCTCTGGATAAGGGCGTCTGCTAAATGCTGTAAACGTAAATGAAAGGCATTATTAAGTCAGCTTTATTTCTATAGCACTTTTTTTTTTTTTTTTTTTTTTAAACAGTGGAGCATTGTCTCAGAGCAGCTTTACAAATTTGGGTTATCTTTTGATTTATTACGCCAGTCCCAAATTGACAGTGGCAAGGAAAAACTCCCTGAACATTATAAGGAAGAAACTTTGGGAGGACAAAGACTCAAAATGGGACCCATCCTTCTTGGGCGGCTTAGATGTTATATTTAAGAATTAAGTAAGTTATCTCTAATTAAGTTCATAGCAATAGTTTAGATGAACAGAAACTAAATAAATATTAAGCGAGAACATATTTAAAATATAATGATTAAAGTAAAATAACTGGTAGACTAACATTTTAGAGGAAGTGAACTAGTGGTTAAGGTACTGGACTATTGACCAGAACGTCCAGGGTTCAAATCCCACTGCTGTCAAGCTGCCACTGTTGGGTCATTAAGCAAGGCCCTTAACCCACAGATGCTTGGATTGTACGATTGTCACTCTGGATAAGGGCGTCTGCTAAATGACGTAAATGTAAATTAGCCAATAATTAAGAGAAGTATTGAATAGAATAACTATGAAAAATATGCATATTGGCATTATTTAGTCCGAAACAGTCACTTTAGGATCTTGTAACAATCTTGAAGGAAGCAATGCTAGATTAGATTTAGAAGACTGTATTAGTAGATTGTTAATAAGCTTGTCAGTGATATTTCCCTTATTCTGTAAAAATGTAGCTTTATTGGCTGATTGCTATTTGGATTATTAACTGTGTTTTTGCTAGGTGTCTTGTACTTGAATAGATAAAGCGAACATGCACTATATAGACACACGTTTGTGGACCAGAATATTACTTCCAGAACAAGGGTACCTTTGCTGCTACAACAGCCTTTGTTCGTCTAAAATGGCTTTCCACTAGATGTTGTAACATGACTGTGAGGTTAAACAGTAAGCCCTAGCTCACGTTTGGCATTTCAGTCCGTTTTCAAGGTGTATGATGGCGTTGAGGTCATGGTTCTCAAAGCTGGCAAACCCATTCACTGTGGACTTTAAGGACAGCAGGGCAGAATGTTGATGACACTATGACACTATAAATGTGTCATATTGAGAGTCACTTTATTCAGTACAACCCATTCTACTGCCACTGTTTGTCTATGGACAATCCATAAATGTATGCTTAATTTTAGAAAAGTGTTACAAACAAGTGTTGCTGAAATGGCAGAACTGAATTGTCTATAAAGTGTAGACATGACCACAGCACACAGTCACTGTAGCCTGTTATTCAAGTCTTGCTTCAGATTCATTTAAACCCACCTGTTTTACCACTTGCTGTGAGCAAACCCCTTAGTTTATAGCTAGAACACTAAATAATACTTGCCATCATGTGCAGTATAATCCCCTTATCACTACACACCTGGGATACATTTTAACAAGCGGTGTATCATGCAGCAGTAGAACCTCAGAGCTCATTATCCACACTTGGTTACTTGACATTTAGAGCAACTATCTCTTTGGGATAATAAACTTTTTTTGTTCACATACAGGTATTATACATGTTTATATTAAGCTCATATTCGAAGGTTTGAATGTTAGATTCATTTATCCATGTTGTGAAAGAAACAACTTTTACATTCCTTACATGGAATGTAGCTGATGCCCCTTGTTAGTAGGATAAATCCTTATTGGTCCTTAAGACTTCCTCAAATGTTGTGAGTTCCAAACTTCCAATTAATTTCTAGTTTCTCACCGCTCCTGAGACCCAGATTCAAGTCCTGGCTGCTGAGGTGGAGTTTGCATGTTCTCCCTGTCCCTGTATTTCCTCTGGGTACTTTGGTTTTCTCTGACATCCCAAAGACACGCGTTAGGTCAACTTGCATCTCTAAAGTTTCCGAGTTAGAAGGAAGGGAGCAGCCGGAGATATACTGGCACCCTATTACGGCCTGGTTCCTGCATTGCCTAGGGTACCCTGTCAAAGTTTGGTTCCAGCCTTGCACCCTATACTGCCTGATAGCAACCCTCACCCCCATCCAAAAACAGCCAGAATTGCAGCACCTTCGTTTTTTGCTTGTCTTTGGGTTATTATTGGCTGACAGCTTGTCACATAGTATGGAAAATGGCTTTGTCACAACTGGAAGTAATTTGCATAGTTGTCACCACAGTCACAGAACACGTATCATGTTAACAGCTGACAAAATGCTGTGACAATTAACTTGCACCCCAACCCCTACACCCCCCATGTAGGCTTGCCTAGCAGCAGGCAAGCTGCTATTATTCCTTACAATTCATGAAAAATGCCTCTTAAGAAATTATCTTCATGCTGGGATCACTCAGAATTCTTTTTGCAATATTTGTACCCATATTCTGGGCTCAGTGAAGCATATGGTCAGGGCAAAAACTGTGATGTTGTGACTCACCAACGTCCCACATGGGACAAGGTGTCTTGAATTCAAAATGCACTTGGATTGAAGAGTTTTAATTTGTGCTGCATGGTTTAGGGCGATTGGATTCTGAAACTGCTAGCGTCAACTGATTTAAAGGAGACATGTTATTCCACTTTTTCACAAGTTAACACAATTACATAGGGTCTTAATGAAATGTCTGTGACAGGCTTTTATCAAATTACCACATGAATCAAGCACCAGAACATCCTTCTCATCCTCTCATTTTTGTCCAGATGTTAAACCAACAAATTGATATTTCTGATCAGTGTACACATGATGCAAGCAAAGAGATTGCAAGAAGGAGATCAAAATCTAAATGGCTTGTTGACGTTTTTCTGTAATAAGCAGCTCACAAAATATGACCAGGTTCTCCTGATTTCACAGTTTTTGGCTTGACACACCCTAGTTACATGTGCACAAATGCTTAAATAATGAATTTTTATATATCTCCTTTAATAAACTTGCTAAATATACCTGTAACTCCCAGTTTACAGTGGGGCAAAAACGTATTTAGTCAGCCATTGCATTGTACAAGTTCTCTTACTTAGAAAGGTGAGATGAGGTCTGTAATTTTCATCATAGGTAATTGTAAATCATGGTAGAAAAATAAGTATTTGGTCACCCACAAACAAGCAAGATTTCTGGCTTTCACAGAACCTGTAAACTACTTCTTTAAGAAGCTCTTCTGTCCTCCACTTGTTACCTGTATTAATGGCACCTGTTTGACCTCGTTATCTGTATAAAAGGACACCTGTCTACAGCCTCAAAACAGTCAGACTCAACAAAACCAACAATGGCAAAGACCAAAAAGAGCGGTCGAAGGACATCAGGAAGACAATTGTAGACCTGCAGCAGGCTAGGAAAGAGTGAGTCTATAATAGGCAAGGACAGGTTGGTGTGAATAAATCAGCTGTGGGAAGCAATTGTAAGGAAAAATGGAAGACATACAAGACCATTGATAATCTCCCCGATCTGGGGCTCCACGCAAGATCTCATCCCGTGGGGTCAAAATGATCATGAGAATGGTGAGCAAAAATCCCAGAACCTACACGGAGAGACCTGTTGAATGACCCTGCAGAGAGCTGGGACCAAAGAGTAACAAAGACTACCATCAGTAAACACACTACGCCGAGAGGGACTCAGATCCTGCAGTGCCAGATGTGTCCCCCTGCTTAAGCCAGTACATGTCCAGGCCCGTCTGAAGTTTGCAAGAGAGCATATTGATGATCCAGAAGAGGATTGGGAGAATATCATGTGGTCAGATTAAACCAAAAATAGAACTTTTTGGTAAAAACACAACTGGAGGAAAAAGGATGCTGAGGTGCATCCCAAGAACACTATACCTACTGTGAAGCATGGGGGTGAAAACCTCGTGCTTTGGGGCTGTTTTTCTGCAAAGGGGACAGGATGACTGATCCGTATTAAGGAAGAATGAACAGGCCATGTATCGTGAGATTTTTTAAGCCAAAATCTCACTTCCATCAATGAGAACATTGAAGATGGAAACATGGCTGGATCTTCCAGCATGACAATGATCCCAAACACACCGCTCAGGCAACGAAGGAGTGGCTCCGTAAAAAGCATTTCAAGGTCCTGTAGTGACCTAGCCAATTCCAGACCTCAGCCCCATAGAAAATTTGTGGAGGAGTTGAAAGTCCGTGTTGCCCCCAGCAACAGTCCCAAACATCACTGCTCTAGAGGAGATCTGCATGGAGGAATGGGCCAAAAATACCAGCTACAGTGTGTGCAAACTGGTGAAGACTTACAGGAAACGTTTGACCTCTGTCATTTCCAACAAAGGTTATGTTACAAAGTATTGAGTTGAACTTTTGTTATTGACCAAATACTTATTATCCACCATGATTTACAATTAAATTCTTTAAAAGTCCTACAATGTGATTTCCTGGAATTTTTTTTTCTCATTTTGTCTCTCATAGTTGAAGTGTACCTATGATGAAAATTACAGACATTTCTCATCTTTCTAAGTAGAAGAACTTGCACAATCAGTGGCTGACTAAATACTTTTTTGCCCCACTGTACATCAGCAGTGACAAACATTTATTTGTCATTGAGATTTTGTTTACTGCATCAAGTGGTGTAGTGACCTGAATCAAAATGGTCAGATGAGCAATACAACATGGCTATTATTTCCTATTATTTATAAATAAGTTGTGACAGAGGTCTGGTGTTGTTTGGTTTCGTATGTTTTTGTTTTTTGATCCAAATGTTTGTGGATATCCAGACATTACATTTGAAAACATTGTTAGCATGATGTTTATTTCCCATTGCAGCTGCAACAGCCTCAACTCTTCTAAGAAAGCTTTATACTAGATTTTGAAACATAACTGTGAAGTTCTCTTGTTGTACAAGAAGCCCTGGCTTACTGCTGGCATTCCAATTCATCTCAAAGGTTCTGACGGAATTAAGGTCATGACTCTGTACAAGCCAGGAAAGTTCTCCATCAAAGTTGACAAACCTGTAAGTGGACAAATTACCACTGTTTGCCTGTGGTGTTTCCATGTCTGTGTGTTTCATATAATTCATCTGTTAGTAGAAAAATCAAAAAGATCATCAAGTTCTGTTCTGCAGTGGTGTAGTCTATAGTCAAAATAAGTGGACATACCCTACCTAACTGCCCCCCTGTCTCCCCACATCACCTGCCCGATACCCACAGTTACATTTCTAGTATCCAGAGTTACTTGAACAAGTGCAGCAGGGAGGCAGTCGGTAGTAAAAAGTAATTAGAAATTATAAAATTGTACCTTTTTAGGGTTATAGTTAATGCTGTGGTAATGGCTAGTATGTATCATTTGGCATTTTCAACTCTTCGTGGTATTCTTTGTCTGTATACTTTTGGCCTTAGAGTGTGTGGGTAAGGGTGTATATGGGTTTATGCTGGAATGCAGTTTTCCTTACTCCAAACATTCTCATTCAAACCAAAGTTCTAGTTTGGTCTCATCGGTTCACAAAACATTTTTCCAGTAGCCTTCTGAATTGTCCATGTGATTTATTTTTAATGTATTTTATTTAAGCAGACTGCAGATGGATAGCATTGTTCTTTTTAGAGAGCAGTGACTTTCTCCTTAGAGCTCTGCCTTGCACACCATCGTTGTTCAGTGTTCTCATGATGAACACTCATGAATGTGAACATTAACATTAGCCAGCATGAGAAAGGCCTATTGTTGTTTACATAACTGTGGGTTCCTCGGTGACATTGCAGAATATTACATACCTTGCTGTTGGAGTCATATTTGATGGCTGACCACTCCTAGGGAGGTTAACAATTGTGTTGCATTTCCTCAACCTGTATACAATTGTACTGTACACACTGTGGATTGGTGTAGCTGAAACTCTTTAGAGATGTTTTACAACCTTCTCCATCCTGATGATCTTCATCAGCTCTTTTTCAGAGGCACTCAGAAATCTTCTTTTCGTGGCATGATACTTTTCCACAAACGTCGTAAAGATCATATTTTGGCGATCCCTGTTCTTGAAATTCAACAAGGTTCCCCCTAACTCCTGATTATTCCATTGACTGAAAACATCTGACTCTAATTTCGCCTCAAATTAACAGCTGAATCCTAGACGTTCACATACTTTCGCCACTCCCTGATCTGTAATAATGGATAATTTTCCTCAATAAATAAATAACCATGATATTTGTATCTTATTGAATTGTTGGGTTCTCTACATCTACTCTTGAGACTTGTATGAAAATCTTACAATGTTTTAGGTTATGTTTTGCAGAAATATAGAAAATTCTAAACGACTGACAAACTTACAAGCACCACTTTTTTTTATCAACATGCATTACGATGCATTTTTAGACTTGGATTTTTTTTGGGGAAAAAGAGGTGACTGGTTCACCTGTGGTTCCAGTTGTCTGTGTGTGGTACCCAACCTGGCCAGAAGGCATCGCCGGGACTCAAACCCAGGTCTCTGCAATGGTGGGCTAGCTTTAGACCACTGTTCTGAGTTTGTCTTATTGTTTTCTTTAATGCATGTCAATTTTAAATAATTTATGTAACATACTTGTCATACACGCGTGGCGCCAAAATGAAAAGTGCTACATAAAGTATGTAAACTGCAAGAATTTCAGGAGTTTGATTAGTAAATTAATAGCAAGTAATTGCTTCTGATGCTTGAAACTCGGTCAGTGAAAATGTGGTACAACTAAATTGTGGTAAAATGGAACTGTAATGGGAATGTAATGGGAATTTCTTTTGTTCATCTTCATTCTCTTCCTTCCAGGCTAAATCAGGGCTTATAGACTACGAGCAGATGGAACTGACGGCTAGGCTTTTTCGGCCCAGACTGATCATCGCTGGTACCAGTGCCTACGCCCGGCTCATTGACTATGCCCGAATCAAGAAGGTGCCTCACACATCTTTTTCAGTGTTTCACACAGTCTTGTTTTATACCTCATCACCACCATCCAAAATTTTCTTCCATGGACACACATTGTTAAACTGCTTAGTCTTCTCGCTTCTTGAATTTAGCACTTTTTTGCTCTTCTCTCACATCATTGTTTGCCTCACAGTTGCTCTCTGCAACACCCCCTTCCCCTCACTCACTCTCTCTCACAACACACACACGCACACGTTCTGCTTTCTGTTTCTGTCTCACACGCTGTTGTTGTTGTTGATGTTTTTAGTGCTGTGCCATGTGTTGTGTGTTCTTGTTGGAAGATGTCCACAATGGACATGTGCCTCTCCCATCCACTCTGCCTCTTTCAGCTTCAAATGAGCACTATCCAGTATATCAGTCCAGTGAAACCTCGGAATTCGTACTTAATTGGTTCCAGAAGGCCAGTGGAACTCCAGCTTGATCGAAATCAGAATCACATTTCCTCATAAGAAGTAATATAAATAGGACTAATCCGTTCCTGACCAACAAATGATTGTTTTTTACTTCTACATTCAGGTGTAATTAATGATTAAATGCATGAATAAAGCAAAAGAAGGTAATGCAATAATAAGTACAGTGGTGCTTGAAAGTTTGTGAACCCTTTAGAATTTTCTATATTTCTGCATAAATATGACTTAAAACATCATCATATTTTCAGAAGTCCTACAAGTAGATAAAGAGAACCCAGTCTGATAAATTAGACAAATAATATACTTGGTCATTTATTTATTGAGGAAAATTATCCAAAATTACATATTAGCGAACAAAATTATGTGAACCTCTAGGATTAAGGTGAAATTAGTGTCATGTGTTTTCAATCAATGGGATGACAATCAGGTGTGAGTGGGCACCCTATTTTATTTAAAGAACAGGAATCTATCAAAGTCTGCTCTTCACAACACACGTTTGTGGAAGTGTATCATGGCACAAACAACGGAGATTTCTGAGGACCTCAGAAAAATTGTTGTTGATGCTCATCAGGCTGGAAAAGGTTACAAAACCATCTCTAAAGAGTTTGGGCTCCACCAATCCACAGTCAGACAGATTGTGTACAAATGGAGGAATTTCAAGACCATTGTTACCCTCCCCAGAAGTGGTCGACCAACAAAGATCACTCCAAGAGCAAGGTGTGTAATAGTTGGCGAGATCACAAAGGACTGCTGGGTAACTTCTAAGCAACTGAAGAGGTCTCTCACATTGGCTAATGTTAATGTTCATGAGTCCAAAATCAGAAAGAACACGAACAACAATGGTGTGCATGGCAGGGTTGCAAGGAGAAAGCCACTGCTTCCAAAAGATCATTGGCTGCTCTGTCTGCAGTTTGCTACAGATCACTTGGACAAGCCAGACGCTATTGGAAGAAATGTTTTGTGGACGATGAGACCGATAGAACTTTTAGGTTTTTAAAAGAAAGTGGTTTGTTTGGAGAAAGGAAAACACTGATTCCAGCATAGAACCTTATCCCATGGTGAAATATGCTGGTGATAGCATATGGTTTGAGGGCCCCTGTTTTGCGCAGATCTGAGGGCAGGACGTCTTGACCAATCATTGACTGGACCAATGAACTTCTGAATCTAATCAGAGAATTCAGAAGGACGAAATGAGTTCAGCAAGCCGCAACAGCACATGAACCAGCACGCAGAGAAATGAAGGAGGTGTGTGAGAGAGAAGAGAAGGTGGGTCCCTGCAGCAAGGACAATGACCTACGCACACTAAGTCGTTCTCCCCAAAGAATGGTTACAGAAGAATAAAGTAAGGTTTTGGAATGGCCAGTCAAAGAGTCATGAAATCCAATCCATCGAAATGTTGTGGAAGGACCTGAAGCAAAACAGTAATGTGAGGAAAACCCACGGGCCAACATCCCAGGAGCTGAAGCTGTTCTGTACGGGAGACATGGGGCTAAAATTCTCCAAGCCGGTGTGCAGGATGATCAACAGTTACAGGAAACGTGTAGTTGCAGTTTACGTGCGAACAAGGGGGTCACAGCAGCTATGAGCAAAGGCTCACATACTTTTGCCACTCGCACTAATAGGTAATATTGGGATCATTTTCTTCAATAAATAAATGACCAAGTATAATATTTTTGTCTCATGTGTTTAACTGGGTTCTCTTTATCTGCTTTTAGGACTTATCTAAAATTTTAAAGGGTTCACAAACTTTCAAGCACCACTGTACATGAAATAAGTGAAAATAAAGTGAAAATAAAGTGAAACTTTATAGCTGCTGAGGCGAACGCAGTTTCAGCACGTCTCATCACTGGGACAGCGGCGCTGAGACTGAGGGGAGGTGTCTGAAATCGCATTTGTAGCATGATTTTAATATGGATAAGATAATCATATAATAATAGGTAGAATGTACCTATGATCATGCCATAGTTGTTTTTCTTTTTGGTTTTATGGAGACTGGCATACTCCGTAAATTGGTATTGGCGGATAATCGCCACCAACTAGATGGGATTTCGTGCGTTGTGGCTGTAAACCCGCACCATTTAGTGTTCTGTGTAGGGTGCCCATGTTTGAAGTCTGAATTTCTGTTTCCACTGTATATCAGCTTCTCTTGACCACTTATGCACCGTCCCTGTTTTTACATGATTTGATGTAAACATTGTCAAGTCATCGTTTTAGTTCTGCTGTTCTTCAGTGTTATTATGCTATAGTGTATAGAAAGAAATCCAAAGTAATTATTGATTTAGTCCTATTAAACAGCTGTTGTAGAAATTATAGAAATAAATCTCTTTAGATCCAAATTTCATTCGTGTGTATAGTATACAACAAAATAGGCAGAAAGTTGAGATGGAGCTAGCTTTCTGTTGTCAGATGCATCATATCATCTGATAATAAAACAGAGTTTATCTTCCTTGCAAACAGCTGGTGTACTGATGTGCTAGTTATAGCTCTTCTAATTAATATTCAAAGCCACACCTCCTTTATACTGTAGATAAGCCTCAATGTTGTTCTATAATTATTACTCAAAGTTTTGGCTCTGTACTTAGCATGGAGTCTCTGTATTCTGTCAGCCCGATATGGTATAGACAAGTCCAAGTCAGTCCTCAGTCATCTTATCTCATTTTACTGTTCACATCATATTAGTACACTACCAATCTATTCATTGGCATTCCGCATTAGGTTTGTATTACATGTAATATATAATGCCGTAGATGTACAAGTGTGGAAAAACCCTAGCTTATTAGCTTATAAGAACAATCACACTGATGGCAGAACGATAGAAGAGAAGCTGTAGCAAGTGTTTATGTATCTGAATGGTGTTGTTGTCATTGATTTATCCAAGTACTATGTTTTTGTATCCTTGTTTTGTCTGCTGGAAAAAAATGTCTAAACTTAACTCAGAAATTTCCGAATGCTGGAAGAGAAATTAAAAACCCACCCCGAAACTCACACCAAACCAACTTGATATCTTTTGTGTCTTTTCTTTTCTGTCTCTAGCTGTGTACAGAGCTGAATGCCTATTTGCTGGCAGACATGGCCCACATTAGTGGCCTTGTGGCAGCTAAAGCTATTCCCTCTCCATTTGAGCACGCTGACCTTGTTACCACAACCACACACAAATCCCTCAGAGGAGCCAGGTACTGTGTGTGTGTGTGTGTGTGTGTGTGTGTGTGTGTGTGTGTGTGTGTGTGTGTGTGTGTGTGTGTGTGTGTGTGTGTGTGTGTGTGTGTGTGTGTGTGTGTGTGTGTGTGTGTGTGTGTGTGTGTGTGTGTGTGTGTGTGTGTGTGTGTGTGTGTGTGTGTGTGTGTGTGTGTGTGTGTGTGTGTGTGTGTGTGTGTGTGTGTGTGTGTGTGTGTGTATCATTAGATCATACTATATAATGCTCTTACACATACAGCGGTGCTTAATTTTGTGAACCCTTTAGAATTTTCTATATTTCTGCATCAATATGACCTAAAACATCATCAGATTTTCACACAAGTCCTAAAAGTAGATGAAGAGAACCCAGTTACACAAATGAGACAAAAAATATTATCGTTGGTCATTTATTTATTGAGGAAAATGATCCAATATTACATATCAGTGAGTGGCAAAAGTATGTGAGCCTCTAAGATTAGCAGTTAATTTGAAGGTGAAATTAGTCAGGTGTTTTCAATCAATGGGATGACAATCAGGTGTGAGTGAGCACCCTGTTTTATTTAAAGAACGGGGATCTATCAAAGTCTGCTCTTCACAAAACGTTTGTGGAAGTGTATCATGGCACGAACAAAGGAGATTTCTGAGGACCTCAAAGTTGTTGATGCTCATCAGGCTGGAAAAGGTTACAAACCCATCTCTAAAGAGTTTGGACTCCACAAACTTTCAAGCACCACTGTACTATCAAGACAACATAATACTGTAATTCATGTACTCTGAAGTCATCATACGTACACATTCTCTCTCTCTCTTATTAGGTACACCTAGTTGTTTCTACACTAGTTGTCCAGACTGTAGTCCAACTGTTTCTCTACATACTTTGTTCATCCCCTTTACTCTGTTCTCTAATGATCAGAACCCTCAAAAGATCGCCACAGATCAGGTACTATTTGGGTGGTGGATGATTCCCAGCACTAAAGTGACACTGAGGTGGTGGTGGTGTGTAAGTTTTTAAACACGGTGTTCACTCACTGTGCCTTCTATTAGACACGTCTATCTTATTGCTTTACCTTGTAGATATATAGTAAGAGACAGTAGCTCATCTGTTGCTGTACAGTTTGTGTTCGTCATTCTCTACTCCTTCAGCAGTGCTCACAGGACGTTGACTACAGGGTGCTGATGGCTGGACATTTTTGGTTGATGGACTATTTTCAGTCCAGCAGTGACACTGGAGTGGCTACAAATTCAAGCAGCGATACTCTCATATCCACTAACACCACACACACTAACACACTACCACCACCCAAATAGTACCTGATCTGTGGCAGTCCTGAAAACAGAGTAAAGGGAACTAATAATGCACATAGAGAAACAAATGGACTACAGTCTGTAGAACTACAAAGTGCTTCTATATGGGAAGTGGAACTGATAAAATGGACGATGAGTGTAGAAACAAGAAGGTGTACCTAATAAAGTGATCGGTGAGTGCATACTTTCATGTATGCCATTAGCAGCAGTTACGTTCCTGATCAGCTGTAAAGTATGTAGATTAGCGCAGGGCTAGTAGTTAGGTGTTGGATTTGCCATGTCGGCATAGTTTTGGTTTGGTGGGCTGCCTAGACACTGATAAATGACTATGCATCTAAAATGTTAGCCCAGGGTGACCCGGGTTCAGGTCTAGGCAGTGCCTTCTGTTCAAGTTGGGCATTACATGCAGGCACAGTTGGCTGTATCTGTTCATTCTAAAATGACAGACAGACAGATGTGTGTGTCAGATGTAACTTGTGGCTCACACTGCCTCTTGTGTTTGTGTGCGAGTATTACTGTCCAATGACAGAGTAGGCTATCAAACACAAGGCTGATAAACAAGATTTATTTCCTTCCCTCTAAGTAATTAGCTAATTAATTAGTGAAATATCTGCAACACATGGAGGTTTTTTTTGTTTTTTTTGGTGAAGTTCTCTAAATTAACTTGAGCAACTAATAAATAGTCAAAAATGTTTTATTGATTAGTTTGTCTTACAAATTTCTCCTTTATATCAGAGCTGGACTGATATTCTACCGTAAGGGTGTGCGCTCTGTGGATAAGAAAGGTGCTCAGATGATGTATGACCTTGAGGAGAAGGTCAACTTCTCCGTCTTCCCCTCTCTTCAGGGAGGCCCTCACAATCATGCTATTGCTGGTGTCGCTGTGGCTCTTCGACAGGTAACCTACAAGTCCAACCAAATTTCTTTGTGCTTTTCGTTCTTACACTAATTCTGTCTCACAGATTAACATTTAATGCTGTTAGTCTGTTTATTTTTAGAGAAACATGATTCACTTTAGCAGTGGGTCAAAATTGCTATGGAACTCGCCGTCACAGCAACTATTGTAGGCTGTCTGAGATGTTAGACCTTTGTGACTGTACGAACTCTGGTCATTGATCAATCAACTTGGGCCCTAATACGGAAATATATATATATATATATTTGCTTCCCTTAACTTCAGAATTAACACACTTACAACATAATACAGGAAATAGAACTTTGAAGGAACGCAGTTACGATTGCAAGGCTCAGCACAAACCTGTTCCACCATCAGATAGCAGTCCTACAGGAAGCAAAGCAGCGGTTGTGCCACTTTGTTAGTCTGGCGGAATTGTAGTGTGTTTTATTATTATTTTATTTCTTCTGAGGATTAGAAGGGCCTGACTGCACACCACTGCACTGTACAGTCATTAAAACCTAGCAGATTCTACCAGCATAATGATGACATGCTGTTCTGGAAAAATGCAAAGGTCATCTTGTAAAACTAATCCAAAGTGTTGTAGTATCTAAGGTTGAGTTTAATTCATAGAATCGGTTTATGCTCATTAGCAGAAGCTAGGGTAGGTTTTCAGTCATTCACAAACACCTGCAGTTATTTGGACGGTGTTGTGTGTACTCACTGAGGACTTTATTAGGAATACTATATTAATACTGGATTGGGTCTCCCTCTGCTCTCAGAACAGCCTCAGTTCTTCGTGGCATGGAGTCCACAAGATGTTGACTTGATTGGCTCACTCCACTCCTGTGGGTTTTTCAGGTGCACTTTCATGCTGCCAATCTCCCATTCAGTCACGTCCCAAATCAGTGGATTCAGAACAGATGACTGGGAACACAACTGAAGAACACTGAACTCAGTCATGTTCATGGAACCAGATTGAGACAACTTTTTTGATGGGTTCATTATTATGCTGGAAGTAACCAATAGAAGATTGGGCCATGCAGAGATCAGCAACTATAGTCAGCAGGCTGTGGCATGCAAACATTGACTGATTGGTATTAACAGGTCCAAAGTGTGCCAAGAAAACATTCCTCACACTATTACACTACCTCCACCAACCAGTATTGTGGATACAACACAGGTCGCTTCCATGGATTGTGTGCTTCAGCAGAAATCGAGATCCATCCAGAGTGCTGCTGCTCACTAAATGTTTTTTTTTCTGTATTGCACTGTTCTGAGTAAATTCTAGAGACTGTTTTGTGTGAAAGTCCCAGTAGATGAGCAGTTACAGAAAAGGCCTCTTGTTGAACCTACAATCTTAGCACAGTCAAAATGACTGGGATCAAATGTATCCCCATTCTGTTGGATTACGAGACATTACCTAAACTGCTGGTCCATATCTGAATGATTTTATGTGTTGTACTGCTGCCAAATGATTGCCATATTAGATAACTGCATGAATAACTAGGTACAAGTGTGCACCATTTATCTGCAGCATTATGTTCTGTGAAACAGGATATTGACTGAAATGGATGTTGACCAGAAATTGTCACTTAGTCTTTTTCGGCTAATCTACCTTGGTGTAAGATGCCTTCAGTTAAGTACTGTAGTTCTTTGTACATAGTGCTTTATTTGAAACAATAATGTTAAAAGACAGTATGAACCCAGTACTGTACTAATAGTGTGCAGTAATTCTTGTCTTTGTATCTTTTCTAAAACTTGAAACACCTACGGTGCATCCCGAGATCATGCACAGTCAGGTTAACATTTTTCCCTCCTTCATGCAGTCTTATGAGCTTCTCTCTGAAGAGGAGCTGGACGCTGCTTTGTCAGTTTTTTGCTGGTAGTGTCACTAGCGTTACTTTGGCCATGTTTTGGAACCAGGCTGTAAATGTAATGGGAATTTTCACAAGAAAGCTGCGTTCAGACCATACGTACATGCACCAGACTTGCCACTACCAACACGAATGGAACGCAGCACCCCCAATGCCACATAGTGCATACCTGTATTCAGGTGTTCCTAATAAGGTGCTCACTGAGTGTGTGTTTGTTTTACATTTACAGCATTTAGCAGACACCTTATCCAGAGCAACTTGCAACAGATACAGGGACAGTCCATCTAACTGTGGGCTGAGAGCCTTGCTCAAGGGCCCAAATGTGGCAGCTGAGAACCCTCAACTTTCTAGTCATTAGTCCAGTGTCTTAACCACTGCGCCAGCTCTGCACACAGTTCATTTCAGTTTTCTCTCATTTTCTTTGTTCTCAGGCCAGCACCCCAATGTTCAGAGAATATATTGCACAGGTAATGAAGAATGCCAAGGCCATGGCTGATGCATTGCTGAAGAAAGGATACACTCTTGTGTCAGGTGCACACAGACATTTCCTATTCCTGAAGATGGACCAGGAAGTGTTACGTAGTGTTATATTATAATTACTACCTTTCTCTCTCATTCTGTCTTCTCTTGCTTAGGCGGGCTGATAATCAACCTGGTGCTGGTGGATTTGAGACCGCAAGGAATGGACGGGGCACGTGCCGAAGAGTTTTTGGAGCTGGTGTCTATTACACCACTAAAAACAAACACCAAACACCTGCCCGGGGTGACAAGAATCGCACTTACTCCTGGAGGCCCTCAGACTCCTTACATAGCATGGCCATGAAGCTTTTTTTTTAGTAAAACTGGTAACAGGCTGTTGACTTGTTTGTGTTAGAACAAGTAATCCTTCCTGTGGTGCCCTAGGTTCCCCAGCCTCTGACGTCTCGTCAGTTAAAGGAAGGCCGAATTTGCACGAGTTTGGTGGATTTCCTGGACGAGGTCTTTAAATTGGCTCTGGATGTCAAAACAAGAAAAAGGACCATGAGTCGATTCTGCAAACTGGTACAACATAAGCTCTCTCATAACAGAGATATGTGTAACCTAGGTTTACATGTAGTCTGAATTTAAAGAGATTAGTGTTTCGCTAAAATATAATCGGAAGCTCAGATAAAATTAAAAATCCAGAATGTACATCATGTAGCCAAAAGTTTGAGGACTCTCAAATATTACATCCTAAAATGGCTAATAGTGTGAAGTCTATCACTCCTTCTACATCAGACTTCATTCTTCTGAAAAGGCTTTCCCTCTAGGTTTTGGGCTTATTGTCTGACATCAGAAGCTGACCTCGCAGTCATGTTCCAAAATCTAGTGGAAAGCCCTTTTCGAACAACTAATTATGTGGTTATTGTGACAGCCAAGATGCGGTGCAGATGCCATACTAATACCCATGTTTTGGATGTAATTTTTGGGTGTCTACAAACATTTGTGTATTTAGTGTATTTTGACCAGGCTACATGTCAAGGTGGTTTGAAAATCCAACAAATGGTTAAAATAATGATACAGTATATACACTTGTACGGTTAGGCTCACCGGTCACTTTATTAGGTACATCTCATTGCTTCTACACTCATTGTCCATTTTATCAGTTCTCTTTACTATATAGATGCACTTTGTAGTTCTATGGATATAGACTAGTCAAAAATAAAGCAGGACATAATTCCTGTGATGTCAAAAAAGCTCAGGATTTATTGCCTTTTTTAAAATTTATAGCAAATGTTAAGTCCCAGCTGTGACTTTACTATGTATTAACAGATGTCACACTGAACTTTCTGCCATGAGAAAAGCTGAGAGGTAATTCATGGCGTTAATACTGAAATAAACAAACAGACTGTAGTGCATCTGTTTGTCTTCACACTTTGTTAGTCTTTTACTAAGCCCTTGTGCGGGGATCTACAGCTATTCTTTATTAAGGAGCACTGGTGCTTCTGATTTGAAATGATCAGGAGCACAACTTATTAACTGTTTCTTGTTGTTTTAACACTCAATTTTGATACAACATGCACCGTGTCTGTTAGGATTTGTAGCAAAACACTACACCATTCGGTGTGTTACATGTTTTCACATGTAATCTTTTTACACCAAATTAATGTAAAAGTTTTATATAATGGAAATACAGTGGGGTAAAAAAGTATTTAGTCAGCCACTGATTGTGCAAGTTCTCCTATTTAGAAAAATGAGAGAGGTCTGTAATTTTCATCATAGGTACACTTCAACTATGAGAGACAAAATGAGAAAAAAAATCCAGGAAATCACATTATAGGATTTTTAAGAATTTTATATTTGTAACATGGTGGAAAATAAGGTAATTTGGTCACCCACAACAAGCAAAGATTTCTTTTCCTTCTGGGTTCACAGACCCTCCACTCTCGTTACCTTGTATAAATGGTACCTGTTGACCCTCTTTCTCTGTCTAAATAAAGTACACACCTTTCCCAGCCTCACATCTCACTTTTTTTTTTTTTTTTTTTTTTTTTTTTTTTCTTTGTTTTTTTTGTTTTTGTTTGTGTCTGTGTTGTGGTATCGGTGTTGATGTAGTCTGTGTGTTGTGTGTGTCCTCTCTCCTTCCTCTTGCTCTGCCCATACATACAGCCATACATCGTAACGCAAACAGAGGCCAGAAGGAAAAGGACGGGAGCGCACAACCGCGTAATCACCACCATATCCGAGTTTGGTCCGTTTTGAAGCAAAGGGAAGGAACGGCGCCCTCACCCCTATGCACACGGGGGCAACAGCCCTGTTTGATGCTGTTTTTTCTTGTTAGCTGGATAATGACAGTGATGGCGTTACAGATACAGATAATATCTGTGGGCTCTATTGGCCAGGCTAGCCAAGTCCTAGTTAAGCATGTCCCTGGTACCTTCATCAACACTGTCTGAGGGTTGTCTTCTGCGGCAGGAATAGTCCTCTAAAAGGATTTTTTGGCTTGCAAAATGCAAAGTTTCTAAAGAAAGAGCTTGAATGAGTTTTGTCTGTATTGTTTGCATCTAGGTGCCTTACGTATTTTTTTTTTAATTAATTTTTAAATTAATCTTTTTTATTTTCTTTATTAATACATTAATGTTATTATTATTCATTTTCTTTTCATCCCTCTTTCTCTGTTATATTTACTGTTTATAGGGGCGGGGAATAAAACAAGGGGAAAGGGGGGGGGGGTAAACAACCCGAAGCGGGAGGAGGGGAGAGTAAAAGAAGCGGTAGGGGCAAGCCGAAGAGGGGGGGGGGGTGGGGGGGGGGGTGGGGGTAGAGACCAGAGAGAGAAGAGGCGGGATGTAACTTTGTGTAGAGTATAGACCTATATTCAGCTTGGTCGCTGAAATGGGCCAACTGATGCAGATAGAGCGGCGTTAAAAAAACAAACCAACAAAAAACTCCAGCAGCACCTGCTGTGTCTGATTCAATTTGTAAACAGCAAAAACGCCCACTAAGCACCGTTTTTTCCACACCCAATATACCTGATCTGTTGGAGTCCGTCTGGGGGTCCTGACCATTAGAAGAACAGAGTAAAGGGGACTACAAATTACTGTAGAGAACAGATGGACTGCGTCTGTAATTGTAGAACTACAAAGTGCTTCTATATGGTAAGTGGAGATCATTAAAAATATAATGAGTGTGTAAGATAACAAGTAGTGGGCATCCTAATAAAGTGACTGAGTTTATTAAACTTGTCATACAATATAATTCATTTTTTGTGGTTTACTCACATCAAACAAAATTACACACTTTGGCACCAACACTTATATTCGCGCCCGACGTAGAATAAACTAAACCAACAAACAGATCCCTCTTTAATCCAAAACTAATCCGGTCTCATTTCTCTCACCCTCTTCTCTCCTCCCTTTCCTTTTTCCTTCCTTTTCCTGTTATTGTTATTGTCCAAAACATCTTACAGTCGAGAAAAAGTTTGGGCACCCTGATAATTTTCATGATTTTAGTTTATAAATCATTGGTTGTTCAGATCAGCAACTTGAGTTAAATATATCTTATAGCAGATGAACACAGTGATATTTGAGAAGTGAAATGAAGTTTATAGGATTTACAGAAAGTGTGCAGTAATTATTCAAACAAAATTAGGCAGGTGCATAAATTTGGGCACCCCAACAGAAAAATGTCATCAATATTTAGTAGATCCTCCTTTTGTAGAAATAACAGCCGCTAAACGCTTCCTACAGCTTCCAGTCTGGATTCTGGTTAAAGGTGCTTTGGACCATTCTTCTTTAGAAACATCTCCAGTTCAGTCAGGTTTGATGGTTTCCGAGCATGACGCCCACCATTTTCAGTATATTCAATGTCTCGGGACTTAGATGGCCATTCCCGCACTTTTTACTTTTTTTCCTCCCTTCAATGAAATGGCCTTGTATTTTGAGCAGGGGTTTTGGGTCGTGGCCTCGGTGCAACTTTGTTTCCACTGGATTCTTGAACATTGGTTCTCAAGAATCGTGGAGATATTTAACTGGAATCCATGCGACCCTCAACTTTAAACAAGATTCCTAGTACCGCACTGGCCACACAGTCCCCCACAGCAGATGGAACCGCCACCAAATTTAACTGTTGGTAGCAATGTTTTGGTCTTGGGAATGCCTGTGGTTCTTTGTCCACTCCCCTTGTTATGGGTCCCAAATAAACCTCAATTTTAAGTTTCATCAGTACACAGCACTTTATTCCAAATGAAGCTGGGATTTTCCAAATGTGCTGTAGCAACACCTCAATTTGACTCTGTTTGTGGCGTGTCTCAAGAAAAGGCTTTTCTTCTGCATTACTCTCCCCTACACACAGCCTCTCCTCTCCTTGTTGCAAAGTGCGCTGTATATTGAACGATGAAACAGTGCACCATCTGCAGGCAAGATGAAGGTTGTAGGCTTTGGAGGTGGTCTGCCGGCTTGACTAATGACTGTTCCTCAACCAGCCTTCTTTCGCCTCTGCCTAGCGTAGATTTTTCTTTTTTCTTGGTCCTGGCCCCTTCGGTTTCCTTAACAGAACTGGTGCCTGTGGTCCTTCCATTGCCTCACTATGTTCCTCACATGGAAACTACAGCTGAAATCCTGAGAGAGCTTTTTTTCCCTTTCCCTGAACCATGATGTTGAACCCCCTTTGTTTTTCAGCCGGCCATTGATAGTTGTTTTTGGAGGCCTCCCATGTTGCCACTCTTCAGAGAAGATGCTTTCCAATCAAATGGCCACCTTAACACTTTTTCTCATAGTTGGATTCACTTGTGTATGTAGATCAAGGGTCAATGAGCTTACAAAACAAATTTTGTGTTCTCATAATTAGTGCTAAAGGTATTCAAATGACAAGGGTGCCCAAATTTATGCACCTGCCTAATTTAGTTTGAATAATTACTGCACACTTTCTGTAAAACTTATAAACTTAATTTCACTTCTCAAATATCACGGTGTTCATCTGCTATATGATATATTTACCTGAAATTGCTGAGCTGGACAACCAATGATTATGAAGAAAAATCATGACAATTATCAGAGGTGCCCAAACTTTTTCATACGACTGATAAAGGGACACGGTCTGTTTATACATGCAGGAATCAGACGCGTTCTGTTTGTGGGATGTAGAATGTGGTACATGGTAAACTGTCCTTACATCTCCCCCACCCCTTATCTGTCTATAGAGAAACTAGCAGAGTTCAAGAGCTTCCTGCTGGAGGATCCTGAGACTGTGGCGCGCATCGCTGAGCTGCGAGGGCGGGTGGAGGCATTTGCCAGACCTTTCCCAATGCCAGGCTTCCCTGATCACTAAACAACCCTGACAGAGACTGATTTGACAACACTTTGCCAAATCAGGAGTTCTTTGGAATCTTACAGCAACGTAACTATGGCCTAAGGTGATCTTTTTTAGGGATGGTATCACAATTTTCTTTATGGGTGGGAGCATAACATGAAACGCTCTGTATTGCAGTAGAATTGATAACTGCACAATTATTTGAATTTCAAAGAACAATATAATTCTGTTCTGTTCTGGTTCTGCTCTGCGTTTTTTTTGTGCGAAATTTGCTTCTCTCACAACATCTCTACCACGAAGCTCGCATCCGCGGAGCCCCGCTTTTTCTCCCCTCTCTTCTCCCTTTGTAAAACCCCACTCGCATTAGAAGCCATTTCTAAACAAGAACTAACAATATGATGCGTTAGATGCCGGAATATTGCATTTAATGATAATATGACGTGGGTTAGAAAATCCTTTGCTTATTTAGTAAATGAAAAGCTGTTCCAGGCACATTCAGCCTTAACAACATGACTTGGAAAAGTTTGGGAATGTTTAGTATTAATCCTGATCAAGATCCCCATCTAAACTAACAGTACATATATTTAGTATCCGTTACATTTTACTGTCCATTATCACTGAGACCAGTGACTATCCAAATCAAACCCCAATCTTGATTGATAGTTGTCCTGCATGGTCCTTCCAATGTTTACAGATCTTCATCCTGTCACATAAGTCCCCCTTAATCTGCGAACAAATATCAGCAAGAATAAATCTCTGCCTCACTGGACCATTTTTATTTTTTTCCATCCGAAATACTGCTGCTGTCAAAAAAATACACATCATTCCTTCCTCTCCTTTGTAAGACTTATCAGCAACGTGTTGGACATGGTCTTCAATATAGCCATGAGGCTTATGAGCTGTATATCTTTGAGGGGAACAAGCATTGGGGGCCAAGTTCTTATTGTCAGCTTGCCAGATATGCCCTAATTATATTGTTTGCCTGCTTCCTGGTGTGGTAAACAGAACAGACGTGTGAATATGTTGACCACCATTCGCTGTCCTCTATTGTCTCGTCTTTGGCCTGTTCACATCACATACATTACTGAACAATCATAATGTACATGTACATTAGCGTGTCATTCCAGCACACTGCCTACAATCCTTTTTATCTGTAAAGTTTTATAATCAGATCTTTGCAAAAATAATTTTATAAGAAAATTATCCCAATAAATATGTGCATTAACTCAACTGTTGCTGCTGTCGTTTCTGCCAAAAGTCATTTTGATTTAATCCAGTGAGTTAGTGGTGACAGACAGCCCTTCAGTTTTACATCTTCACAATTTTTTCTTAGAACTTGTAGTTTAAAAACTGGATGTGTGTGTGTCTAAGTTTATTAAGCATATGGTCTGCCGATTCCAATTTCCTTTGTTTCTAAGAGTTATTATTACTTAAGCGATAATATACGAGAGGGAGAGATTTAATGTGAGACATTGGCACGGGTGTGCTGGGGTCGTAGGCCGAAGATCTATACTCTCGTGCCAATATCTCACGTTAAAGCAGGACCTCGAGTGCATTATTACGATTATACCACAGTTCTGTTATCACCATTTGTTGTTAGATTTTAAGATGGAGGACAGAAAACGATTTGCTTATCAACATTCCGCGAGGTAACATAGTTCCATTCTATCGTTACCCTGCTGCTAAGCCCTTCAGTCGTTAAAGTCGAGGAACAGAATTACCTATTTCTGTTTATTATACATAGAATAAACACAAAAACTGTATATTTTTCACAACACTGTATATCAATTGGTAAGTTAGTTTTTTAACTAGAACGTTTACAGTTAGAACGTTAGATCCCGGTGTTATAACGAAAGTCTAGGATCCAGTTTGATTAGCGATTATATATTTGTTGATAATGTTAATATCATCAGTCATAAGGGTAATGACAGAGTTACAGAGCATCAGTAGCTTCGCTGGGGTAAGAACTGGATTTAACAGATAACGTACCTGTCATGAATGAACCAATCAGCCGTGAATGGACGGCAAGTTAACTCCAGCAAACGACGTCTTTGTGAGTGATGAAGATGATTCAGTTCATTTTTGTTGATGGGACTGGAAACTGATCTTCATTGTCATTGCTCTTCAGTCGAGCTGTGGATCCATTAAGAGCCGGGGAAGTTTGTTTTAAAGTACTGACTTTGTTTCGCTTTTCCAGCGCTTCCCAATTCTAAAGGTGATAATCCTTTGGCTCAGGTTGGTCATTAAGAGCTTCATCTTCCAAATTTAAATCGTTTTCGAAACCAACAGATTTTAGAAACTAATTGTAGCTTTTGTTTCGGCAGTGTTTTACTTGTGTCACTGTAACTTGGCTGCTTTTTAGGGCGGGCGTAGTTGTTAGGTTACATGTGTATGCCGTGGAGTAATACTTATCGAGCATTGGTCAGAGTGCCATTATCAGGCAATAACATCACGGTTAGAAAGTCCCTCAGCCAATCAGATTGCGAGGTCGGAACTAACTGTGGTATAATAAGAATTATTAATATGATTACAGCATACAGAAGCCTTTTGCTCAACTTTCCTTTTAAGAGAAACTTCTTCACTGCTAAAGAAAGACAGCAGGGGCTGCTGGCTTGTGTCTGGCTCTGCACTCTGGCTAGCTTTAACTATAATGTCTTTGCCTTTGTTAGTTCATTTTATTTCCTTTATTATTTCCCGAGGGGAAATTTGTTTTGGAACCAGGTATTCTACACAGCTATCAATACATACACACAAAAAAAAACACCAACGCCACATCAAAACCACACAATATGTTCATATATTACATCCAATAAATTCTTCTTCTTCTTTCGGCTTCTCCCTTTATCAGGGGTCACCACAGCGAGTTAAACGTTTCCACCTCACCCTGTCCTCCATGTCCTCTACTCTCACCCCAACTCCCTGCATATCTTCATTTACCACAACTAAATAACTCCTCTTTGGTCTTCCTCTCCGTCTCTTGCCTGGCAGCTCCATCGCCAACATCCTCCGACCAATATATCCACTATCCCTCCTCTGCACATGTCCAAACCATCTCAGTCTTCCCTCTCGAATTTTGTTTCCCAATTTTCCAACCTGTGCTGTCCCTCTGATGATCTCATTCCTAATCCTGTCCACCCTAGACACTCCTAAAGAGAACCTCAACATCTTAAGTTCTGCCACCTCCAGCTCTGCTTCCTGTCTCTTTGTTATCCAATAAATACATATCACAAATCTAATAACCTATAGCCCTAGGTATAAAAGAGTTCTTCCATCTCTTGCTTTTCACCTTTGGGAGCCTAAATCTGCATCCAGAAGAAAGAATCTGAAACTCCAAATTAAGTGGATGGTCCGGCAATCTCAGCATCACTCTCGCTTTCTGAATAGTACGACAAATAAATATGTCATTTAAAGAAGCTTGAGCAGTACCAATTATTTTGTTTGTCACCTTAATAATGTTATGGAGCCGGTTTTTATTCTTAACGTTTAAACTCCCAAACCAAGCATTCACTGAAAAAGTTAGAAGAGATTCAATAATTGACTTGTAAAAAAAGGGTCATGGTCTTCCTATCCACTTTAAATGTATTTAACTTTCTTAGAAAGTCCAATCTCTGCTGCCCCTTTTTATCACATCCATATTCACAGTAAAGGCCAGCTTATGTTATGTTGTGTTAAATTCCACATATTCTCTGGGGTGATGCCGTTTCAAATTTGTTGTTCCAAATGTTTTTTGGAGTTGTTTTCCGTCAACGGCTTATTGTCGGCCCTGGCTGTATTGCAGTAGCTTCCATGCTAAAGACCTGGCTGTGCCGGAAATATTAATCGTGATCATTGCGAGAAAAAACCAAATCGTGAACAGAGTGTAATTCTTTATTAAACACCCCTACTATACATTAATACACAACCTTTAATATTAGACTGGCACAAACCACAACGAACAAAAAGGAAGGAAAAATTGTGTTGTGCTTCTCTCAATCAAAGACCGCCATCATTTTAACATTAGTTTATTAGTCCACTGTGGGTCTAATTTTTTTTCTCATGCCTGCAACTCAGGACTCACACAGAGCTGAGCTGAGCTGAACACTGCCCATGTGCTGAACCTACAGTCTAAAATGACATGAATTCAGGGCATACTTTACATATTTAAAATTTAGCATCAGGAAACCGGTAATGTAACAAATAAATCGTAAAATATTTTCTTTATCGTTTTACTCGGGTAAGAGTAAGGAGAGGGAGGGGTTTAGTTCCCCCAACGTTACTTCAGTAAATGCAACGGAGTGAATGTAGCACCTTACTACCCACCTGTGCTGTGCATGTTTGCAGGTTTGTGTGAGAGAACTGGTGGCAGCAGAACTTGCTGCTGTTCCACAGCTTTGCTTTAATGACAGGCCAACAGCGAAACCTGTCTCACTCGCACAACCTGGGTGTGATACACACATGCGCGAGCGCGCACACACAAACAGACCCAGCAGTGTACCTGTTCTGTGTCAGGGAGCAGTAGCTGTTTCCTTGTCACTGTTAGCATTGCAGCACCACAGCTCTCTCTTTCTCACTCGCTTCCTCTCTCACACTCCATGTGCTGAGACAGACAGGCACTAATTTGACAATGAATCACCGCTGTTCACTGAGGGACAGATAAGCGGCAGTGCCCGCAATTAATTGGACTCGTTTATGTGGAGTGGCACGTGTCACTGGAACACCTGTCATAATTAAGAGCGCACTGCAACATGACGCGTCATTACGGGCAGACGCCTGCTCGCTCTTTAAGTGCCGTTTTAGAGTTAAGCTCCATGCAGGCCTGATGCCCCGTAATTATCTCATAATAAAGTGTGTGTCTTATAGCTCCCAGAGAGCGTGTGTGTGAAAGACGGATGGATCACAATTGAGGAGAGGAAGCGTTCCACTCCACAATTAACAGCCTGACAGCCCTGTGGAGAGGTGAGGAAGAAGAGAGGCTTGGTGTCCTGCTCCCACATGTGCACGTTCCCTCCTGTCTTCCTTCTGTCGTTCTCAACTTGCACAGTATGATGAAACCTCTGTTTCTTCGCTGGTAAAATCCAGAGTGCAGAGGAGCATGGAGAAGTGAGTCGGAGCTTTAGAATTTCTACCTCAACTGGGTTCAGCTATCGATCGGTTAAAGCAGCTATTTGGCCTGAGCACTGCTCTTAAAGTCTAAAGGCTCCATTTCGAACTCTGTGATGCAACCAAGCACATCTCCTCACACTCTAGTGACTAGGCCTTTCTTTTTTTTTTTTTTTCATTGACTGATACTAGTGTGAATGTGTTTCGTCCTCCAACCGGCTTTATCCAGCTTTACTGGCTCTCTCACATGAGCACTTGGGGCAGTGGTAGCTCTGCTGGACTACTGACCAGGAGGTTGAGGGCCATTTGTTGGGCCCTTGAGCAGGACCCTTAACCCTCCAATGCTTGGGTTGTACCCTGTAAGATTGGCAGCTGCTCTCGATAAGGGATCCGCCAAATGCTGGAAACGCTTTTGGAAAAGATGGAAAATATTGTTTCACATACTTGCATAGCAACCACATGCTCACTCCAACACATGCAGTGATGCTGTGCCTGTATTCACACCAAGTTCAAGGATGCAACTCACAGCTGATGGCGTCTTTCTCACTTTGTCCTCCAGAGCACACTGGAGCTTACAGCAGGAAATGGGGAGAGAAATAGAAATGAGTCTGTGACTGTAGGTTTAGCACTATGTGCTAGCTTGAAACTGACTTTCCAGGTTGGGTCCGGGTCTTTTCAATGTTGTAGTACTTTGTATCTATGCATTTATAGCATTTAGCAGATTGCCTTTTTTAACATTAAGCAAAGCAGCTGGTGGTTATGAGACTTGTTCAAGGCCCCAAACAGTAGGAGCTAGGGGTGTGCGATATGCATCATCTGCAATAATATCTTAATTCTTTTAATGATGTGCAAGCTGACGTTATCGAGTGAGTAAATCACTTTGCATGAAAAAGAGATGTTCACTGCATCATATAGCCAGGTAAAACAGACTACTGGAGCATTCACAAACCAAGCTGAAGGTAAAGGTGAGTGAACAAACTGCACCAGGAGACAAAATACAGACACCACCAGCCTGGCAGTCTACATTATTGGGTTATTTGCTAGATGTTGGTCATCCACACTCGCACTGATGTTGTTTGGTTTTGATGAGGCTGATGTTGCTCAAAAGACGAAACTATGTCATAAATCTGTTGCCATTAAAGACAGTTCAGCAACTAACTCATTTCACCATCAGCAAACTAACCACAGTACAGAATATGGAGATTACAACTAACTTCGATTAAATGCGCTGTCAAGGACAGGTATGGATCAGTTCTTCTGCTTGAGCATAAATCTGCTGTTGTGGCAAAATATGAAACCTTCTACAGTTTATGCACAACAGTTTTTACTTCAATGCTTCTGTTTAAGTACAGTAAATAAATACCTTTAAGTACTTGTCCTTAAATTTAAATTTCCATCAATGTTATTTCCATTAATGTCATTTGTATGCAACGATTAATATCCCATTAACAAGAGCAAGTTAGTAAAATGCCTTTTACAAGATATTGTCTAATGTCTATCGTTATTGACGAAGTCCCAGAAAATAGCAAGTTGTTATATTTTGTCATTATCTCACACACCTAGTAGGAGCTAGGTGGAGCTTGAAAATTAAACTCTTAACATGCTGTTTAGTAGACCAGAGATTTAACTCTTGAGCAACCCCCATATGCAGACTTTAAACAAGTACACAGTGGTGTGAAAAAGTGTTTTGCATGTTTGTCACACTTAAGTGTTTCGGAACATCAAACCAATTTAAACACTTGTGTTTACTTGTGTAGACAACACAAGTAAACAGTAAATGCAGTTTTTAAATAAAAGGCGTGTATTATTAAGGGAGAAAAAAAAATCCAAACCTACATGGCCCTGTGTGAAAAAGTGATTGGAGGAATTTTGGCCACTCATATTTGCAGAATTGTTGTAATTCAGCCACATTGGAGGGTTTTCAATCATGAATGGCCTTTTTAAGGTCATACAACAGCAGCTCAATAGGATTCAGGTCAGGACTTTGACTAGGCCACTCAGGTCTTCATTTTGTTTTTCTTCAGCCATTCAGAGGTGGACTTGCTGGTGTGTTTTGAATCATTGTCCTGCTGCAGAACCCAAGGTCGTTTCAGCTTGAGGTCACGAACAGATGGCCAGACATTCTCCTTCAGGATTTTTTTGGTAGACAGCAGAATTCATAGCTATATTTATGACAGCAAGTCTTCCAGGTCCTGAAGCAGCAAAACAGCCACAGACCATCACACTACCACCACCATATTTTACTGTTGGTATATTGTTCTTTTTCTGAAAATGTGGAGTTACTTTTACGCCCAGATGTAATGGGGACACGCCTTCAAAGAGTTCAACTTTTTTGTCCACAGAATGTTTCCCAAAAGCTGAGGGCAAGTGAGGCCTGCAGTTCTTTGGATGTTGGAGGTGTGGGGTCTTTTGTGACCTCTTTGGATGAGTCGTTGATGTTGCTCTTTGGGGTAATTTTGGTTGGCCGGCCACTCCTGGAAAGGTTCACCACTGTTCCATGTCTTCACCATTTGTGGATAATGGCTCTCACTGTGGTTTGCTGGAGTCCCAAAGCTTTAGCAATGGCTTTATAACCCTTTACTCTGGGTTGCTTCAGTTTCCCCCCTCCGTTGATGTGTGTCGTAAATAGCCATTGATGCTGAGAAAGCAATGTTGAGTAAAAACCAAATAAACAAAATTGAAGTTTCTGTGGGACTGTGGTTAGCCAGCGGTTAGGTACTGGACTCTGGGACCACAAGGTCAGGATTCACATCCCCCCCCTGCCAAGGTTGCCACTGTTGGGTCCTTGAGCAAGACCCTTGGATTGCTTGGATTGTAAGCTTGTACCAATTGTAAGTCGCTCTGGATAAGGGCGTCTGCTAAATGCTGTAAATGTAAATGTATCTTTTGAAATAATTATCTATGTTTCTGTATAAATATGACCTCAATCATCAACAGATTTTCAAGTTTCAAGTAGATAAAGGGAAACCAATTAAACAACTGAGACCAAACTGTTACAATGGGGTAAAAAAGTATTTAGTCAGCCACTGATTGTGCAAGTTCTCCTACTTACAAAGATGAGAGAGGTCTGTAATTTTCATCATAGGTACACTTCAACTATGAGAGACAAAAATCCAGGAAATCACATTGTAGGATTTTTAAAGAATTTAATCGTAACTCATGGTGGAAAATAAGTATTTGGTCACCCACAGACAAGAAAGATTTTTGGCTCTCACAGACCTGTAACTTCTTCTTTAAGAAGCTCTTCTCTCCTCCACTCGTTACTTGTATTAATGGCACCTGTTTGATCTCTTTATCTGTATAAAAGAAACCTGTCCACAGCCTCAAACAGTCAGACTCCAAACTCAAAACCAAAGAGCCGTTGAAAGACACCAGGACGAAAATTGTAGACCTGCACTAGGCTGGGAAGAGTAAATCTACAATAGGCAAGCAGGTTGGTGTGAATAAATCAACTGTGGGAGCAATTATAAGAAAGACCATTGATAATCTCCCTCGATCTGGGGCCCGACGCAAGATCTCATCCCATCTCAAAATGATCATGAGAACGGTGAGCAAAAATTTTGGGGCTGTTTTTCTGCAAAGGGGCAGGACGACTGATCCGTGTTAAGGGAAGAATGAACGGGGCCATGTATCGTGAGATTTTAAGCCAAAACCTCCCTCCATCAGTGAGAGCATAGAAGATGGAACGTGGCTGGGTCTTCCAGCATAACAATGATCCCAAACACACCACTCGGGCAACGAAGGAGTGGCTCTGTAAAAAACATTTCAAGGTTCTGGAGTGGCCTAGCCAGTCTCCAGACCTCAACCCCATAGAAAATGTGTGGAGGGAGTTGAAAGTCCAGTGACAGCCCCAAAACATCACTGCTCTACAGATCTGCATGGAGGAATGGGCCAAAATACCAGTCCTAAATTGTAGGATAAAAATCCTACAATGTGATTTCCTGGATTTTTTTTCTCATTTTGTCTCTCATAATTGAAGTGTATGATGAAAATTACAGACCTCTCTCATCTTTCTAAGTAGGAAAACTGTCTGTGTGTCATTTGTTTAACTGGGTTCTCTTCATCTACTTTTAGGACTTGTGTGAAATTATGTTTTAGGTCATATTTATGCAGAAATATACCAAATTCTAAAGGGTTCACAAACTTTCAAGCACCACTGTATACAGGCACAGAAGTCAAACACATAAGACATATATATAGAGCTACTTTTGAAAACATGACACAAAAATGACAGGACAAGGAAAACGGGTCTGTTGAGCTCTTCACCTTAGAAATAGATCATATGGAAGGGTGCTCAAATGGCTGTACACACTAGAAGGTTTAGATTTTTCTACAATATTTTAACTGCAGCAAATAAACAGTAATTGTGAATTCCATTTTGCAGTGACGTAAGTTATTTCCCTGCAGAAACTGTTAACGTCTCTTCATTAGAAAAATCAACAAAGCGTGTAATTTGGTCAGGGATGCCCCGAATTATGCATAAGGCTGTGTAAGTGCTCAGTGCTTTTCTATTTCTTAACATCTACTTGTGTGTTTATCTCATTCATTAGTACTTCTAACGAATATTAAAAAAAGAGAGAACTGAGCCGATTGTAGCAGTTTTGCGGATGGAGTTCCAGCAGTAAACTATCAGAGGTGGCATGTTTGCTCAGTAATTTTGTCTAGACTAAATAATGTAGTATGCTGTGGTGTGTGTTGTCATGCTGCCTTTCATAAACTCTAGAGAGCAGTATTTCAAGTCAACGCTGGAGTCTAATATAAATGACCCCATTTGATCTCCATGGATTTCAGTTCTCAAGGAGGAAAATGGGCAACATAACCAAACAAATAGCCATTTCTGTAGAATCCTACACGTGCATGCCTGCAGCTGTATTGAAAATGATTATGCAAAGATTTGTGCGTTTTGGATTTCCATTCCGTGTGCGTGTGTGTTTGTGTGTGTACACATTGTTCAGAATTCCACTTGAACACTTGTGTGTGTTGGGATTGCATGTGGTGCTATGTGTGTTGATTGCCTGAGGCCTGCAGACGAATAGCAATACAAAGAATAACAAATGGAGGCGATACAATCGTAATGGGCCACCAAGCCTTGCATTTTGGCACTTTGACAGTCTGTGTATGTGTGAGCGCATGCGATTATGCCTGGTGTATTGCCTGAACCAGCCTGATTACCTGTCAGCATGTGGTAGGACCCTGCCATGAGTCTCTTTCTCTCTATCTCTATCTCTCTCTCTGTCACACACTCACACACAGAGAGGAAAAAAGATGAAGATTTCTAAATTCATGTGGTTGCATGCAGTTTCAGTGCCTCTAAAAAATCAACAATCATAGTGTATGGAATCAGTACGGGACTGCAGGCAGATGTATCCTGTAGCGAAGAGCTAAATGCTTCATCGTGAATTCAGGGCTACTTCTCTCGCTCTCCCTTTCTCTCTATCGGTTTTCTATGGGTGCTCATCTGTGCAAAGGATGGGAAAGATTGCTGCTAGATATCATGCATTATTCTTGCAGCAACGACTCTGGCTGGAAATTCTCACACTTAATATCCCTCAGAAGACACAGACTCAAGCATCGCAATATTCCGAAGCCTCATCTGTTTGTTCATATGGCTGTGTATTGCTCTTTCATTCCATGAATCTCATGCGAATATGATAAGAACTGCAGTACAAGTACACTATATGGCCAAAAGTATGTAGACACCACTTCTTTTTAGTGATCTGCTATTTCGGCCACACTCACTGGTAACAGGTTCATAGTACTACAACCTGATCTTACCAACCTGAGCAGCTGTAAGCCAGAGCTTACTGCCTAACTTGGGTACCTGAATTCATAGCCTTGTTCCAGCATGTCGTGGAAAGCACTCACAGAAGAGTGAAAGCTAGACACATATACTGTATATACCCATGTTTTTTGTTTAGTTTTTTCTGGAATGTCTACAAACTCTTGGCTATATAGTGTGTTTGGAACTTGGACGGAGCCACAGGTTAATATTTTGCATATGCTCTCTGAGCCCTTGGTCCGGTACCAGTTCCAGCACACACCAAGATGTTTTCCGTTCCAGTCCCACACTAAGATGCTGTTTTGTTTCGACTCCGCACAAGTGGTTCTTCCATCATGAATTCTGAATTATATCAGAGAATTCTAAAGGAAAATGTCAACACATCTGTCCATGAACTGAATCTCAAGAGAAGGTGGGTCATGCAGCAAAGCAACAACCCTAAGCACAGAAGTCGTTCTACCAAAGAATGGTTAAAGACGAATAAAGTTAGTGTTTTGGAATGGCCAAGTCAAAGTCCTGACCTTAATCCAATCAAAATGTTGTGGAAGGACCTGAAGCGAGCAGCTAATGTGAGGGAACTCCCCAACATCCCAGAGCTGAAGCTGTTCTGTATGGAGGAATGGGCTAAAATTCCTCCAAGCCGGTGTGCAGGACTGATCAACAGTTACAGGAAACATTTAGTTGCACTTATTGCTGCACAGGGGGGTCACACCAGATACTGAAAGCAAAGGTTCACATACTCTTGCCACTCACTAATATGTAATATTGGATCATTTTCCTCAATAAATAAATGACCAAGTATAATATTTTTGTCTCATTTGTTTAACTGGATTCTCTTTATCTACTTTTAAAACTTGTGGAAAAATCTGATGATGTTTTAGGTCATATTTATGCGGAAATTCTAAAGGGTTCACAAACTTTAAAGCACCATTGTACTTGTCACTTTCAGTCCATTACTTACTAAATTATGTGAGATTTTTCAACACTTTATTATAGAATAAGTGTTGTGTTAATGATTTTGGTCAACTGTAGGTTAATGTAAGTGTTTTAAGCATTAACTTAAATATCATTACTTGTCATAGGCTCCACTATTATATAATATAGACTACTCTACCAAACACTCATTAAACTCCTCAGTTCATGTTACATTTAACTTATGATGGATTTGTTGGAACATATCCCCTTCATAAGTCAGGGAGCATCTGTACAATACAACCCCATTAAAGCATATAATGCCTTATACAGTGTGGATTTTCTGGGGGTCTGGAACGGATTTATTCAATTTGCATTATTCCTTGTGCGAAACATTTGCTCAGTGCTCATCATTTTCGGTTCTCGACAAGCCTTCTGGAACGAAGTAACGACGAGAACCGAGGTACCACTGTACTTTAATGTTATTAATTAGATAGCTTATTTTAATTCTTGCATTCTTGCATCATCTTAGCCACCCAAAGAGCATGAGTCCCTTTTTGAGTCTTGGTTCTCCCATGGTTTCTTCCTTATAATGTTTAGAGTGTTTTTTTTCGCCACTGTCACCTTAGGCTTGCTCAGTTTGGAATGGTAGAAAGTGCTATAGAAATAAATCTGACATTGACATATATATTTGTACATATATGCCATTTTATCTTTTGGTAAAAGTGTGTTGGAAAAAATGTGTATATAATAACAGTAATAATACCTATATATTAACAATAGTATTAATAATAACACATACACCCACCGGTCACTTTATTAGGTACACCTTGTTGCTATGCTCACTGTCCATTTTTATCAGGTCCATTTACCATATAGAAGCACTTTGTAGTTTTGCAGTGACAGACTGTAGTCCATCTGTTTCTAAGTGCATCTATATGGTAAATGGACTCAGTTGTCATTCTCTCCTGCCAGCTACTTCTCACCTATCTGAGTAATGGCTAACATATGCTTACTCTGACATGTGATACCAGCTGCAGTATCAAGAATAAACTCATAGCCATGCCTAGAGAAAGGGAGAAGAATTTCCTATTACAGATAAGAAACAGCTATGCTCTTTTGGGCTGCCTGCCCTGACATCATTCAAATGAACAGTTGTAATCTCCTGAAATTAAATAAATTACAAAACCTGTCCCTTACTACACTGTCTTTAATTTATTGAAGGTGAACAGAAACAAGACAAGACATGAAATATAAACTGGCTGGTACAGAAATCAATAATGTTAAATGAGTAAAATTAATGAAAAAAAAAACGAGCTCCCTATAGACAAATGATAAAAAATTATTTAAACTAAACTCCATTTATTGTGGTAAATATTTTTCTAGCCATTGTTTTGTTGTGCCAGTAAAAGCCAAATATCCTACTTATGGATTATTGTGACTGACACACTTATGCATTCATTTGCTAATTGCAGTTACCAATTTGCATGCAGTCACATTGGTAATTGGATACCATTTTTCTATAACATACAATCTTATACAACATCGGTGACTTATTTTTAATATTTTTTTACTTTGAAAATGCAGGTATCCTTGGAAAGTAATATGCTTGTACAATAGTAGCACGTGTATTTCTAACTTGTCTGGCATACAATAAGTTTGGGTTCCCTGGCTGGATAAATCACTGAATCTCACCTCCCCAGATGATGTTCATTCTCCTGGACAAAATATCTCTAGGATCCCCTTGGACCCCCTGTCTACTCAGGGCCCATACTTCATCATCCAACCCTTCTTGGCACACCTTCTGCCATATTGAGCATGTTTGTGCTGTTTTGTGAAAATTATTTATATATTTAAAAAAACATTACAGTTTCTGAAAAGCAAAGTATGGATGGATTTGCTAGCAGCTGTAGTTGTCATCAAGAGTCAGTCAGATGGGGATAAGTAGTGGTAAACATTATCACAGAGGGCTTTGCATGTGTGCTCCCAGAGTCACAGGGAAGACCTTTTAAAAGTCAGGCCTGATTCTCATAGCCTGTAGTGACAGCCACCAACTGTGAAGACTGGGAGGGTGGGAATATATTTAAATCTACTTAGCCTAAATTAATATCTACTATGGCATGACAGGAATACACATTCTAAACACATTCACAGATGTGTCCACCTGCCCAGCCCAAGATCCAATGCCTCCTATTACCCTCTAGCATATCTCTTTTCTGTTCTTATTCAGAAGACAGATGCACTGCATGTGTTTACGAGGATCCATCACCATCCTGACCATGGCATGAGACCTGCTTTCCTTAATTATTTGAACAGATCTTACTATTCTGAATATTCTAGTTGATCACATGGCTGTTTAAACCCACACAGTCAATGTATTTCTATATTTAAGGGTTATTTATTGTGTAACACTATAGGAAAATGCGGTACTTGCCCCTACCCAACAGTATCTTTGATGCCCCAAAATAAGTAGCTTTTCTGTTTCTGCTTTTTAAATAAATGCTGTTTGATGGAGAACAGGCAAGTGTTGAAAATATTGGATACACACTTTCATCACAGGGACGTTTTCTCCCCATAAAGAAATACCACCAGTTATCATTAGTATGATGGTGGAGTGTAGATTAATGACCTTTGACTTGTTGACAAACATGCTTTGTTGTGACCTTTTCTGTTGTGTGGCTTTCTCTTTCATGGTGATGTGTCTTCTAGATGCACTCCTAGATCAGGTGCTCTGTTTTTGCCCTTAAACAGCACACTCTGTTATTATGAAAAGGAACAAAATATTCACTTGTCGTGTTCTGAATAATTCTTTGTGAAGAGTCATTATGAGCCCTTCCAAGTACACACTAGCTCTACATTCCATCTCCACTTCTAAAATACCTCTGCAATGTTAAACTACTATATAAACAAAATACTGAAAGGGGAAGGATATGTATGCATTCATTGAGTGTTCATTTATTCGTTCATTCATTCATCCATTCATTCATAAGTCTGCATTATTCTTACATCTATTCTGTCTGTCATCGTATCCCACCTCAGAAGCATTTCGATTGGAATGCCAATCCATTGTCATACCAGCGTGCATTTATTATCACTAACTAGGAGCTATTTGCAGTTCTTAACATGTTGGACAACTAGACATTGAAGGACATGCTGAAGAGAGGTACTTTATAGGAGCTAAAATGTAAGTACCTTAAGTAAGCATATTGACCAGAAGATTGACTATATTAAAATGTGTGTTAAAATGGTCACAAATGCAAAAAAATAAAAATAAAAAGAACAAATTTTTAGATCACAAACCTTAGTCACAACTAAAGTCCTGTTACAACTGGGGTCAAGGTTAGATTGACTAACTGGCCCCACTGAGACCCTGATCTACACCAAGCCTCGTGGGCTCCAGGTGGGCTCAGCAAATCTAGACATGGTTCAACCCTCTAAAGAAAGTAAGGATTTATGAATGGCTGACTGACACAGCACATGAACAAAGAAACTGCCCTTGTGTATCGATGAGCTTTGGGTGCCTAGCACCCAGTTGTAGGTTTGTGGTTTGTCCCTCCTCAGACTTCTGTTGGAAGGTACTCACCACTGCTGACCAGGAACACCCATAATGATAAGGTCTTTAAATTTTGCTGTGGTCTTTATGTCTGACATTTCTCCAGCATTCGACACATTGTCTATAAGAACCGACTGTTCTTACTGTACATAAGCAACATTTTTTTTGCTAATCAAGTGGTCAGTGTTTTGACTCCTCAGTGAATACCAAGCTAATAACCTTATCACATATGCAATTTTACACACAACATGAATGCTTAACTTTGGTACATTCTGTCAGCTCTCGTGAGACGCATGTGCTGAGTGAGACAAGATTATATGGGCAGTCTTGTGAAGACAGTTGTGCAGCATAGAAGAAAAAGCATGCACACCAGTATTAAAGCTTTATTTAGAAGCTTGCCTGTAGGAACTGGAATGAGCTCTGACAACAGCTGTAAATGGTGCAGGGCTTAACTTAGGGTGCGGAGTTGGAGGAAGCTATCCCGCTCTGACAAATGTTCTTATTTATGGTCAACACAGCTATATAAATGTGTGTAACCCCTATACCTATAAACCTCTAAAAAGACCTGCAAAGCATGCTTGTACACAACTTTGGACAGTCATTTGGTCATGATGCACTGACCCTCCGCTTGGGGCATCGGCCTTTCTGCTGCAGGAGGTCACAGAACTACAGTCTTGACCAAACAACGAGCAGCTCACTTGCTGTCCTTCCCTGGCCATCTGGTGTACAGCGGCCATACGGGGCCAAAGGTCCCACACATGCTCCATTATCAAGTTCGTGCCTGCTTCCTCTCCTGATGAGGTCCTGAACATTAGCTCTACTGGTGTTCGAAGCTCATGCCCCAACATTAACTGGGCTGGAGTGAATCCCTGTGGATTCCTGCACAGACACCCAACAAGACAGCAACACCAAAGCAGGGTCCTGTCGCAGTCATGCTGGTGCTGGCTCATTGCTATTACTGATTTGGGCAAAGAGTGTTTGGCTGAACCTCTTCACCAGCCTATCACTTTCTATGGATAGAGGGGCATCGTGCAAGTCTTCCGAATTCCTACCTGCTCACATATCTCTGCCATAACCCCTGGCTTGAAATTGCACCCTTGAAATTGCACTGGAGCTATTCCGGGATGCCAAACTAACAGAAGAAAAATTCCAGAAGCTGCTCAGCAGTAGTAGGATTAGGGGTCCACGTACTGCAGAGTGTTTTTTGTGACACCAATTTGTGCAATCCCTTACTGGACAGTCCACTGCCTGAAGCATGCCACCACACAGTTTCCGCACGTCCAACAACTGCCACATCACATCCTGTGCAGTGGGTTCCTCCCAGCATTAATAGAACAAACCATCATACTCCTAGAGGCAGCCCCACTGCAAGTAATAAGCCTTCAGGGTTGTTCCATGAGGAGAGACTGCTGATCATTACAACCACTGACTTAGCAAAACAAGCTCCTCGTCTTGCTCCTGCATCTGGCACAGCTCAACAATACTGCGCTTTTGATATAGCCACGTGAGCTCTACAACAGCACAACTTTCCACCAGACTGAATGGAAGGTAGAGGAGGCAGGGCTTAAAGTGCTTAAGCTCCGCCACTGCGGCCAACAGCTTGCATTGCATGATGCAGTAGTTGCACTCTAGTTTATACCTGTAATCTGTGACAGGACTGCTCTGACACCCATGTTACAAGCATCAGTGTCCACCACAAATAAGGCACTAGGTACAGAGAGTGCAAGAACAGATTCCATGGTCAGGGCAGCCTGGAGGCAATGCCTCCTTTGCTTCATCTGACCTCACCACATAAACATCAGGCAGTAGAGAGAATGCAGAAATGTTGGTGAAACCCTGGAAAAAATGCCGGTAATATGACACTTGCTAGGGTGGGTCACTGCTGAACTGCCTCAACTTTGATTGGGTCCATGGCCATGTCCTCCCCACTGACAGCATGCCCAAAAAACGACCTTTATTTTGCAACAGGTTACACTTTTTGGGTAAAGCTTGTCCAGTGGCACAAATTGCAAGCAGGTCATCCAGGTACACAACTTAGTGCTGCTTGTAAACATCAGTTAGTACTTGCTTTATAAGTTGCTCGAATGTGACAGGTGCATTGCTAAGTCCAAGAGGCATGAAGATGAATGACTGTAATCCATGAGCAACTGAAAAAGCTGTCTTTTCATGAGCTTAGCCAGCAAGACTACCCACTTTGAAGGTCTAGAGACCTGAATCACCTTGGGCCAGCCATCCAGTCCAGCGTGATGCATATCTGTGGCAGCTGGTATGAGTCCAGCTTGGTTACTGCATTGAGACAGAAGTACTGGGCCCTCAGTCATCATCACTGTTGCTGTTTCTTTGGTGGTCAAGTCAGATTTATTTATATAGCGCTTTTTATAATGGAGCATTGTCTCAAAGCAACTTTACAATTTTAGATTATCTCCTAATATCTACATCCAATCCCAAATTGAGCAAGCCTAGGGTGACAGTGGCAAGGAAAGACTCCCTATGTGTTATGAGGAAGAAACCTTGGGAGGACCAAGACTCAAAAAGGGACCCAACCTCCTTGGGCGGGGTAGATGATAAATGTAAGAATGAAACTAATTTATCTAAACTAATAAGTCATGTAGTCATAGTTTAAATAAAATGTAAAATATGCAAATCGGCATTAAGTAGTCCGATACACAGAGTCACTCTAGGATCTTGAGCCTAAGCAGAAAAGCCATTGGCGGCACTTCGTCCCCAGATAACCGGAGGAGAGAGAGAGTTACTGCCCTCTGTGGCGCTGGGAGCTCATGACGGAAACAGCTTGAGTGAAGCTGAAGCGGATGAACATCATGTGTGGGCCAGGAACTAGTACCAAAGCCCAGTTCAGCCAGACCACCCACCCGACACTCCCGGCTAAAGTCCAAGGCAATGACAAGGCAGGTAGGCCCGACATGACCCCAGACTCCGGCCCCAATGACCCAAGCCATGCACCCCAGTCTAAAGTTAGTCAAAAACCTGTGTAAATAAGTATGTCTTTTGCCTAGACTTAAAAATTTGGAGAGTGTCTGAGTCTTGAACTAAAGTGGGAAGTTTATTCCATAGTTGGGGGCCATGTATGAGAACGCCTTTCCCCCTGCTGTAACTTTTTTTTAATTCTAGGAACTAAAATAAGTCCTGCACCCTGCAAACAAAGTAGACGAGCTGGATTGTAAGACTGTAAGAGTTCACTCAGATAATGTGGGGCCAGGCCATGAAGAGCTTTATATGTTATAAGAAGTATTTTGTAATCAATGCAGAATTTGACTGGTAACCAGTGCAGTGATGATAGAACAGGCGTGATATGATCAAAATTTCTAGTTTGAGTTAGCACTCGGGCGGTTGCATTCTGAACTAATTTAAGTTTATTTATAGATTTACTAGAGCATCCAGTAAGTAAGGCGTTACAGTAATTCAACTTTGAGGTTATAAACGCATGAACCAGTTTCTCTGCGTCATTAAAAGAGAAGATATTTCTAAGTTTAGCTATATTACGTAATTGAAAGAAAGCAATTTGAGTGATGTTGCTAATGTGTGCATCAAAGGAGAGATCTGAATCAAATATGACACTTAAGTTTTTACAGGTTAATACTAAACAGCCATCTAGATTTAGGATAGATGTAGCCAACCTTTCTCTCTCAGCCTTGGGTCCCACTAATAGAACCTCAGTTTTATCTGAGTTAAGTAAGAGAAATGAAATGACATCCAATCTTTTATTTTCTCAATTTTGTTGATTGTAAGGCTGTCATTTGGTTTGGTTGATATGTACAGCTGTGTATTATCTGCTTAGCAGTGGAAACTAATGCCATGTTTACGAATAACTGAGCCTAGTGGCAGCATGTACAGAGAGAATAAAAGCGGGCCAAGCACTGACCCAAGAAGCCAGACTCAGGGATGGAAGGAGCACTTCAGGGAATTCTCAACAGAGACACACTGGAGGAACCACCACAGGAGGAAGAGGAGGAGATAGAAGAACTGGATATACAGGTGGAAGCACCAACCATCCAGGTAATTAAGAGAGCAGTGAAGGACCTAAGAAATGGAAAAGTGTCTGGAGCAGACCAGATCACAGCAGAAATGTTTAACGCAGACATTGAACAGACTAGTAAAGAAATTAAAAGGATTTTTGACCTTATCTGGAAGAAAGAGAAAATTCCAACACAATGGACAAATGGACTCATTTGCAAGATTCCGAAAAAGGGCAACCTTCAGGAATGTGGAAATTGGCGAGGGGTTACCCTACTGCCCTTGGCTCAGCAAGATGATAGTCAACAGGATACAGGCAGGAGTGAACTCTTTGTTCAGAAAGGAACAGGCTGGATTTAGAGCAGGCAGAGGGACAGTAGGCCAGATATTCATATTCATCCAGATATTCTAGTACAAGTCAATGAGTGGAATGCAACGTTGTACGTCCATTTTGTCTATTTTGAAAGGGCTTTCGATTCCATACATTGTGACAGCCTCTGAATCATCATGCACCATTATGGAATCCCTCAGAAACTGATACAGATGGTCAAGACCCTTTATGAAGACTTTCAGTGCTCCGTCATTGTTGACAACGAGATGACAGACTGGTTCCCAATAATCACTGGAGTGAAGCATTGATACTGTATGTCAGGATTTTTGTTCCTCCTCGTAATAGACTGGGTGATGCGGAAAACGGTGGAGGTTGAGAGAACTGGAATAAGATGGAACTTCATGAGTATGCTGGAGGACCTCAATTTCACAGACGATCTCGCAATTCTCTCCTCAGCCATGAAGCTGCTACAAAGTAAAACGACAAAACTGGAGGACAACGCAGCCAAAGTTGGACTGAAACTGAATGGACAGAAATGCAAAGTCATAAAAGTCAACAGTAAGAGTGATGACAAGCTAAAGGTTGGAGGACAAGAAGTGGAAGAAGTAGAAAGCTTTGCTTATCTAGGCGCAAATGTCACCAAGGATGGAGGAGGCACAGCGGACGTCAAGAAAAGAATAGCCTTGACCAGCGCACAGACGAAGTGGCTATCAAACATCTGGCAAGCCGGAAACATCAGCAGAAAAACAAAAACATCCTTTTTAAGAGTCTGGTGCTATCAATACTACGTTACAGGTGTGAAGCTTGGAAGCTGACCAAGGGAGAGGAAGAAAAATTGGACATCTTGCAGAGCAAGTGTCTGAGAAGGATACTCAGAATCAGATGGCAGCAGCATGTATCCAACAGAAAGGTGTTAGAGATGGCAGGAGCGGAGAAGATCAGCAAGGAGGTTAGAAGAAGGAGATGTGCTGAGAAGGGACAGGAATGATGATTGTGCTGTTGCCCTCGAGTGGACACCAGAAGGATGAAGGAAAAGGGGCTGTCCAAAAACAACTTGGCAGAGAATGGTGGAGGCGGAGAGAAACGGAGCAGGCTGGAGCACGTGGAATTCAGCATGGTGCGCAGCTGCAGACCAAACCAAGTGGAGGAGTGATGTTCAAGCCTTGTGTGCCACCTGGCATAGTGAGAATTAAAGAAGAAAAGAAAAGCACTGACCCCTGAGGCACGCCATACTTCACTTTTGAGAGCTTAGAGCGTAGATTATTCACATGAACAAACTGGTACCGGTCGGTACCGTAGGATTTAAACCAAGTAGGATTTAAAGAAAGTGCCAAACCTTTAACACCTACCGTATTTTTTTAGTCTGTTTAGTAAAACATCATGATCTATAGTGTCAAATGCTGCACTTAAATCTAACACCTGATGGAATTGGATGGTCCTGATGGAATTGCTCTTTCTCTGCTGTCACCATGCTGATCTACCCCAAGAGCTGCTCCAGATCCCTCTTCTTCTGCAACACTCCATCCCACTTCTCACACTAATGTACCACAGAAGAAGAAGCAGGTGCACCAGGAATAATGCTCTTTATAAAGCTTTTAGAAACTGTAAATGATGCAAGGCTTAGCTTACAATGGGGAGGGGAAGGGAGAT
>JAJAGP010001843.1:142500-154276 GCA_025084515.1 Ancistrus triradiatus | reverse complement strand
GAAATGTCACAGGTTCGTTCTGTCTGCAATTACATTGATTAGGAGTGTTAGGGTTAGGGCATTCATGGTGCATCTGAATAAAGCTAAAATCCTTCCCGCACAAATCTCGCGTGAGTTTGTATAAAGAGCTGAACGTTTCCTGTGTAGTTTTGTTTCCGTCTAATTTTAGATTTGGAGGTTTGGTGACTCCCAAATTCTGCAGCTCTCCACCCGTAATACAGGTGAATGCAGAGCGCGCCTCCTGCCGGCTGGCAGGGCACGCGCACCCTCTCTATAGCGCAGTGCCCGGTAGAGCGCGCGCTCAGATTCCAGCGCGAGTTTCACGTGGGATACAGAGAGAGCGCGCGCGGAGTTTCTGCCTTATTCCTGGTCTTATTCTCTTATTATCTGATTTATTATCAAACGCACCGGATTAGGAGATGTAACAGAACTCCGTACAGAGCTCGAGACATATGGAAGCCGTACAGGTAAGCGCTTTTACACGTCATCTGGCTCGTGCGCTTCTGTGTGTTGGCATTGTGCGGGTAAGACTGTACTTGAAGGTGGAGGCGCTGCAAGGCTTAATGGTTTAAAACCTAAGATATTTAAAGGTTTGGTTTTACATGCGTGGGGATTTTTGGTCGTGGATAAAATCTTTAATTGTATGTATGTATTATTATTATTATTATTATTATTATTATTATTATTATTATTACTATTATTAGTATTATTAGTATTAATGTTTGGCGCTGGTTTCAACCTGATTAAGCAATAAATAAACAAATAAATAAATAAAATAAGAGCTCTTTTAGTCCTTCTACGAACCTACTACAATAATAATAATAATAATAATAATAATAATAATAATCCCATTATCATCTAACATGGCACCTTAGAAGTTTTTTTATCTTTATTCTATTCTAAAGCAAAAACATCTATTTATGCAAACCATTTTATGTTCAAAAATAAATCCATAAAATCAATAACTATAGACAGAGATGTGAAGTTTACATTGAGTTTGAGACCCAGTGATGTGATGGACTGGTGTAATGTAGCTGGCATGCTTACGCCCTGTTGGCACCAGAGCCCTGTGAACCTGAGCAGGAAAAAGAAGTGGGGTTAAAAAGGGAAAAATAAAATATAATAAATGCATAGCTTTCACAGTCATGAGCTTTTTAAAAAAAGAAATATTTGTTCTATTTTTTGATGTTTATTATTTATTTTGCTCCAATTACGCATTTTTTGTACGTATTACCATCATGTTTTTGTGCAGATAACACTGATCTAAGCCTAGAACTTCCTTTGTACTTCCCTTGCATTGGGAATGCGCTAAAGAACCGTAAGGTTTGTGCTTTGGAGCATTTCTGACAATTTTCTTCTCCACATAGTTTTGTGGAAGCCCCATTGTACCCAAAGGTATGCCTGTGTAACCTGATGTAGTGGAAATGCTCAGAGTCAGATTCTTAATCGACTGTTTATATCATTTTCGTGAAGGTCCAATCCAAACTGAAGGCAGGAGGGTCACTCTGTGGGTATGGAGTGACAACTGAGTCAGAAGCTAAGGTGCATAAAAAGATGATTCTAAAGGATTTGAAGAGACAAAAAAGAAATCCTGCTCACAGTCTCAACCTGATGCTTTGCTGATTACCAAAAATATTAGGACTCCCTTTGTAATGAGTGATCTCTCATACCTACAGGTTGATAATTTGGGACTTCACTGACCAATGCCCATAAAGTAATGGAGAGGGTCTAGTGGGGTTTTAGTAGGGTTGTGTTGTTGTGTTACTCTTGCTGTATTTAGTGTTTTGTCAGAACAAAATAACTTAAATGTAAAATTAAACAAACTGTTGATATTTGCATAAGACCATTATGACTTGTTTGCGTAATGCATTTAATTCTGACATAGAATAATAAGAAGAAGAAGAAGAAGAAAAATAAAGGTGTTGGTTCCACTTTAACCATCCATAATTAAACTTATAATTATTCTTAATCTGACCAGTTTCTCTGGACTGACGGAGCGCTTTAGTAGTGTTTCTTTTTCCGGGGGCACTGCAGGACCCCTCCGGATGTTCGGGCTGCCCCTGATCGTTACCCTGTCTGGGGGAGATTTCTCTAATGCACTGGTTTGACTATAAGCTATGGTTTAATGGAGGACTGGGAGACGGGATGGTTACGCACTCCTTATGAGGATTACTGCTGCCGGTCCCTAGCTGGCTGTGTTGGGTTGTGTTGGGTTGTGTAATTGGTGTTGAGCAGGTTTCTATCACTGAGGCACACTAAACTGTGTTATTAGCCTCCCTGAAAAATTAGCAGTGGAGATTATGTGAGGTTGTGTTGTTTGGGTGGTTATGTATAGCATGGCTATATTTGGGTTCCACTGGGATTGTGTTAGGGTTATGGGTATAGGTTAAGGGTCAGGGGTTATGATGGATGTCCCTGATAAAGATGTCGTCAACGTCTTTCGTTGAGGAACATTGTTTTGAACTTTTCAATAATTTTCTTAAACATTTGGTGATAAACTGGAGATCCTCTTATCAGCTTTACTTCTCAAAGACTCCGCCTTTTGTTGATGCTGCTTTTGGACCAAATCATGATTATAATCACCTGTTTGAAATCACATCAGTATTTCTGTTTTACCTTGTTCTTAGCTCCAAAGTAGATGTGTGTGTGGGATTGTGTTAAACTCACCTTTGAAACCCGACCAAACAAAACTACTGAAACTCTTTCTATCACAGCTTCAGTGGGGTTGTGTTGTTAGGTTCCAGTTGTGTTATTGTGCTCTCGTGTTTCTAGGATCTTTGTTTGGCGGTTCTCCAAATTTTACTGCACACCTGACTGCAAATGTCATTCACCGCTCTCTCTCTCTCTCTCTCTCTCTCGCCGCTCTCTCAGCTGAATGTTTGCTGATGTGAGAAGCTTCACCTGTAAAATCCTGGTGCAAACCAAACAACCTTCATGAACTCCGGATCGTTACAGATCAGTTTACTTTCTCTCCTTGGCGGACGGGTCTCGCACCACAGCGGGAGGGTGCGGAGGGGGTTCCTTTTAATTTTGCCGGTTAATTGTGAGGGATTTTACTCAATAATAGCGAATAAAAGTCATTAAATAAACATGAAAAGGTTTGAGTGACACTGAATTTTCCCTAATTGCAGTTTTTCGTCGTAAGTCATCGCAATTCCTGCTTTATTCGTCCCTTGAGGGGGACTCAATCTTAAATGGACCTTCAGATTGATATAAACATACTGAATATAGACACTCACAGGCCACTTTATTAGGTACAGCTGTTTAACTGCTCGTTAACACAAATATCTAATCAGCCATTCGCAGAAAGGTGATTGAAGAAAGGTGACTTGAACGTGTCCAAAGCGATGAATCCTGCCGACATCAGATTAAAGCACACATGCAGCGTTTCCTCTGGCCGGGGTTTCAGGCGTCGCTGTGTTTGGTCTGGACGTGCGAGCGTAACGTGGTCATGTCAATCAACGCCTTTATCCGTCACGTCTGCTTACACTCATGCAGGCTGGGAGCTGCCCTGTGCCGTCAGAGGGATTAATCGACTGGAGAGATGACTGAAGAAGATAAACGTCTCCTGGTTTAGAGAGGGAGGATGGAGCGCTTCGGAGAGTCAAGTGGGAAAAGTGGAGCCTCATGTTTACGTTATATATCCTGTGTAAAAGTTTAGGCACCCCTGCTAATGGAGTAAAAGATTAGTAAGGAAAGCCTAACCTCGTTATCTCGCCAACCTCATCTCTCTCCACCTGTGATGGCAGGAAGGATTTCCTTCCATGCATTTTATCTCGAAAAGCTGCCAACCTCGGCCCTCACCCAGCTTAAAATGTGACAAATGTCCTGCCAGTAATGAAATTGTACCCCGCTAAGACACCAGTAGGTGGCGCTTTAATCCTACTTTAACCTTGTAACGCCGAATGATGTTCAGCCCCTGTCTGTTATCAGAGACTTTACATAAGGAGCGTCACTTTGTTTAGTGTTTTGTAACCTCGTTAAGTAGCCAAGCTCGCCTCTCGCAAATAGCCATGAAACAGACATGGGCGAGATAATGAGGTTAGACTGTACAATAAATGAGTCTTGGCAGTACCCACTGGCAGCTTATAGGCATGATTGGCCATGTCTGAGGGAGGCCAGACCAACTGGGATACGCTGCCCAAGAAAAGCAGGGATCAATTAGGATGTTGTTTTCATCTTATATCGATGTTTGTGATTCATCTGTAGCTCTTACATACAGCTCATTGAAGTCACATTACACTAATTAAACATAACATTAAGTTCGCCTGCCTAATATTCTGTAGGTCCCCCTCGTGCCCCCAATACCCATTGAGGCATGGAAGGTCCTGGGGCATCTGGCATCAAGACGTTTGCAGGAGATCCTGTAAGTCCTGCAAGTTGTGATGCTGGGCCTCTATGGAACGGACTTGTGGATTGAAATCTGTGGAATTTGGAGGCCGGGGTAACACCTCAAACTTTGCAGTGTGGCAAAACGATACATGGGTCACGATACAATATGCATATGAAACGATGCGTATTGTGATATTCCACATAGTTCACTGAAAATATAAATATGGCCGAAATATAAGTTACATAAGTGTACAATCTCGGATGAATTCAGCCAAAAACACTGTACTGCGCCATCTACAGGAGCACAGATTGTAGCTTACATCCCATTTAGAACGTGTTTTTTCTTCCTTAAAAAAGATGTTTTGAGCTGAAAATTGATGTAGTAATTCAAAAACATAAATATTGCCATATATCACTGTATCGATTTTTTACAACAGCCCTATCAAGGAGTTTACGTGCACTTGAGAAATCAGAAAACGTTAAACCTCCGGATTTACATGACTCAATAATCAATAATCAGATTTCTTTTTGCATCCAGCCCATAATCTCGCAGAAAGGTGTGATGTAAACTTCAAACTTTAATATTAAATAATGAAATGTATATGTATAATGAAGTGTATATTGCGTTTCAGAGTCTCCCCAAAGTGTTTGCTGGCCATTTAGCGGGTGCTGCGGTTAATTCCATGGTTGCCAGATCCCACGAGAGAATCCGTCATGTGGTTTGTGTAAAATAAGCCCAAAAGAACGGAAATCTTTAATAATAGGCGGACCTGGTGACCATGTTTTTGTATATCTGTGCTGAATTCAGGACTAGACCCCGCCAAAACCTTTGGTTAGTGTCTGTTAGGCCAAGCAGAGCTGGACTGATTACCTTTGAGTTTCTGTTTCATTCTGATTCCTTCGTTGTCTGAACCTCTGGCGCTCTGATGACCCTCTCTACATTTTGTTCTGGTCCATGGTCCTGTATGACGTACGATTCCGGCCTGAAGCGTCTTTGCGCTGCTGATGAGATCACGGGACTTGATGTAAACACCAGGCTTTTCTCGGGTGCCTGATTAGGAAGTATTCCAGATGTTTCTTTTGGCTCCAGAGGCTAATCGCACCCTCGCCATGCACGGCCTGTAAGATCGGAGCTGATTGCTGCTAATGTTCTTGTTCAGATCAGGATTAAATTTGGATTTCCATTTCAGCGCTCAATAGAGTGCTCAGAAATAAGGAGTAGGGAGCAAAATATACTGCGTGTAATGTGGTACTTAACCAATAATTACCTCAATCAGCCGAGACGAGTAGGGTTAAGATACGAACATGTTTAAACACACTTTTCCTCACTTCTTCTGCAATCCTAAAGCTTGAACGTGGTCAGATTGAGAAAACAACTTTCTCTGCGTCTTGTGATGCCACTTAGGATACCCGATGTTTGGTAACCCGCTCCTGTGATCAGCCAGTCCGAACCGACCCGTACCCGCAGTTTTATGATGCGTAGAAAGTCACTCTTATAGATGAACAAACGTTCCCACTGTATGAAATCGAAATCTTCCCTCCTCATCCTCATTATTATCCGTCACTGTCCATTAACACAAATAAATAAATGAACGACAACTTTTACTTAACAATACCTACTGTACGCTCCGTTTGTCAATGTTCAGTGGTCATCAAGTGCCCGCCTTTTTGTGGCTGAAGTGGTTTTTGGAAGCTTGTTTTGTGCTCATCTTTGGTCCATATTCCCTCAGTTTCTAAACGTATACAGAAATGTCCCCAGATATCAGGGATAAATCATTTGAAATCCATCAAGCTTGAATTGGCCTCAAAAATGTAAGTTTTCAAGGGTTGATGACTGGTAAACTGTCATCAACCCTTGTCTTTCTACAACAAATTGCAAAGGAGTGAAGATACGCCAAGCTGAAACCTTCCTAAGGATTTTTAAGCTGTAACTGCAACAACATTCCTGCAACCGGTTTGGTTTGGTTTGGTTTGGTTTGGTGCGGAAAAGTCCAGCATTGTGCTTAAGAGTTTATGTACAATATAATAATAATAATAATAATAATATGCTCAAGTTGTGTAGCGCCTTTCATAAACTCGAGTAGGCTTTGCAGAGAGAAGGAAGAAAAGAGACCAAACACTTTAAAGAAGAAGAGTAGTGAGCAGTGAAGAGGAAGGTTTGAAGTTGAACTTTAGAAGAAGAGAGGGTCAGGAAGAGATAGTGTTCCAAAGTTTTGGGGGCAGTAGCACTGAAAGACCTGCCACCCACTGTCGAGAGTTGTGTGCGTGGGACTGCATGAAGTCCAGTTTGCAAAGATCTAAGGGCACGAGAGGGATGGAACAACAGAACTGGACCGATTGTAAGCCGTTGGATAATCGCGGCTGCTAAATTCTGCAGCTGTAACTCAAACGTGGGCAGGAGTTCCCGGTTCAGGTCTGTCTTTATCTGGTTTCTTCTTCACCAGGAGGCTTCTGCCTTTGGTGCTGTTACCCACGTGGGACCCGAGCTCGGTGTGGATTATAGGAACCTCGTTCCTGTTGAACTCCAGGTTTATCTTGACATTGGCGTCTAATTGTAGATTTGGAGGCCTGTGCAGATCTGAAGCTGTAATAATCACAGACGCTTTTCTCACATGAAGCAGCAGCTGCGTTCCCGACTGATTCCAGGACGAAATGCTGGAGTAAATCTCTCTGATTCGAGCCATTAGCGTCAAAATGCCGCTCCTAAAATAGGCTTAACCTTTCAGCGCCAAACCAGCGCAAGATTGATGACATTACACGAGGTTTTAATTTCAGGAAAAAGGGTTTAATCATTAGTGAAAAATGACAAACACTCTGAAGCCTGCTGAAGTTCTCCAGCTGGAGCCCAGATAACGTCATGGGTGTTTATTGAACCCGTCCAGCTTTGGATCTGGTTCGGCTTCGTAGAAAACCTTTAAAATGGTACCCTGTCTGGTATCTGTTATTATAAACCAACATGGTGTGAACACACTGAAACCTGACTGTCCTCAAATTAAGGATTCGGCACAGCGTAAAACACAGCCTTCGTCTTTTCCTCCTCGTCAGGTGATTTCGGGATGTCCTTGTTTACTGAAGGCTTGCCGTTCCCCTCTGTGGATTCGAGGGTCGCAGATGATTTTTATTCATCAGTAAATTCTGAAGAGGTTACTGCGTCTATTATGGCTACGAAAACTAATAAGGCACCTGACCCTGATGAATTTTTCAGAAGTTTTTGTTTAAGTTTGCTCCGGTTCTTTTAACAGTTTATCTTATATCTTTTTTGAAGAAGAAGTGTGCTGTAGATCTGCAAATTCTGGCCCATACAATTTTAAATGCTATTTTTAATAAGGTTTCTTCTCTGCTCCCAAAGTAGTTGCTTCTTTGGATGCAAAGAACATTTGATGGTGGAATTACCACTTTAGGAAAGTTTATCTTTATCCCTTTTACACTTTTTTGGGCTGTACATTAGAGGGTTTGTTTTTATTCATCGTTGGGAACATTGCTCGGTGTCTTGTTGTTATTTATTTGCCTTAATGTCTTTGTCATTTCTCAATTTAAAAAAAGGTAATGCGCTATTCTTTAGTGAGAATTCAATTGAATTTGATGTGATAAGCAGAATTCACACCACAGAATTCCAGGGTCAATAAATTTCACGGTGGATATTTCATGCCGAGCTCAAATTTGCTGCTTCGGCTGCAGTTACACGGAAAAGCCACATGAAAATGCAAAACACTGAGGCACGATGTTCGGTTTCGCTTCAAAACTATACAGCAAAGAAATGGACAAGTGCTCTAGTCATGTGCTTAAATCCCAGTGTTGTGAAACGATTCAAATATTTAATTGCATTCTTGCTCATATATACGACATTTAAGACATTTTTTCTTCATGAAGGTTTATGCAGCCATGGGAACGGATGGTATAAAAGCTTCAGCAGGACACATTTATTAATTTGAAATCATTTAATAAACACCAAATACACGAAGCGATAACAATAAGAACCAACAGTAATCTCGTTCTGCTGATACGGCTGCTGATTAGGACTGGGTGACATGGTACAAATATTATTTAAAGACATTTTCATGATACAAGATATTTGTCACGATACATGTGATCAAATATTATTCTGTACTTGGTAAAGTGATGTTCATTTAAAATGTGCTGCACTCCATCCAACTAAACAGGACTAATTACAGTCTTTTTAATGAAACATGCAGTTTTTCAGTGTTCTTTAAGCGCTGATGAAAATATCAGCTATCTCGATAAAAATTCACGATATGATAACATATCATTACATTGCCCACCCCTAGTGCTGATATAAGGAAATAAATAAATAAACAAACAAGAAAACCTTGGATGAAGAGGGGGGAGCAATTTGACGATATTTTATTGCATCGTGATACATTTTGTTACCTTGATAGACGATTTTCTGAGGGCTTAAAGAACCCTGTAAAACTGCGTGTTTCATTATAAAGAGTGTAATTAGTCCTGTTTAATGAAATGAAGTGCAGCACATATTGAATATAGATCACTTTATTAAGCACGGGATAATATGTGAATAGTTTAAGAATCTGTGATATATATCATGTATTGTGAAAATCTTGTGATATAATATTCTTATCATATCGCCCACTCCTGTCTTGGATATACGATTTAATCGCCTACATGTAGCTTTGAGGGGACTAAATATCAGAGGACGTGGTTAAGGAAATGGCGGATAGGATTGAGGATGTGTGAGAATGTCTGAAGAACAGTAATAATAATGGTAACAATAATAAAAAAGAGAGAACTCAACAGTGGAATCATTTCAGCATCTCCAAATATGAGATCTGTTATGGTACGTTTTATTATTACGTGTCAGATTTCAGATTAAAAATTTCAGTTTCAGTTGTAGCTATTGATTATTATTTCACTGTGTACTCGTCCTGTACTTACGAATGTGCAGAATCTAACGATTGTTGACGCGTCAATAAAAGGTAAAGCTATTCCAATAAAATGAAGCTATTCCAATAAAGAGTGGTGACTGTCCTGCATCAGTTCAGCCATCAAAACAAACGAGCTGATTTTTATCACTTATTTACGTAACTCTCCGTCTCTGTTTCCACCTGCTCTGTCCAGACCCGACGCTTGGAATTATTACGTACTTACGTCATCTCGGGGGGGGGGGGGGAAATCTCCTAAATGCAACTCAAACCTCACACTGGTATAACACGGATGAAACGCAGAAAGCCTGGCTGTTATTTCCCTCTAATCATGATCTGTTTGCGTAGCTGCCGCCCCCTCCCAACCCTCCCAACCCATCCCTCCCAACCCATCCCTCCCAACCCATCCCTCCCAACCCATCAGCCTTTACTGGGGTTAAATGGCCGGCCTTTTGTCGTCTAACGCCTCTGACGGGTCGTAACTGTCACCGTGACCAGAGTTCTGCTACCTGAAACACAAACAGGACCGCGGGACCGCTGCTAGCCTCGGGCAAACGTAAACTCCCAAGAGCTGGCAGTGCCACCAGGTTTATGTCTCAAAACGGACGTTTTACAACCCTGATCTAAACAGACGGGGAAAAGAAGTGGGTCATAGGCGGGTCATAGGTGGGTCATAGGTGGGTCACGGGCTCAAACTGAAATCACTCACTGTGTGAGAGAGAGAGAGAGAGAGAGAGAGAGGGTATCTTTAGGTGGACCATATTACCCTGAAGTATAGCAACCCCAAAACACAGGGTTCCTTACATTTCCTTTGGCTTTTATTTCATTGCAGACAGCATGAACCTGAGATATTTCATGCTGTTTCTGTTAATAATCCTCCGTTCCTGCATTTCAGCCCTGCAACACATTCCAAAAAAATGTGGGACAATTTAGGGCTAGTAATGAGATAAAAAACTGAATAATGATGTGATTTCAAACAGGGGATTATAATGATGATTTGGTCCCAAAGCAGCATCCAGGAGGAGTGAAGTCTCTCGGTATCACTTCATCCTCGGTGACACAACAGCTTTTAAGTGTGAAAAGTGTTAAATGCTTTAACGTCCCAACTTTGTTGTTTGTTATGTTCATTAACAAATGAGATAACAATATGCCGTGCTGTTGAAGCACTGTATAATGAAGATGGCCAGACAGAAACATGAAATATTTTGGGTTCATTCTGTCTGCAATGACATCAAAGTCAAAGGAAATGTAAGAAACACTGCTCTTATTTTTATATTTGCATTTTCTTAACCTTTTCTGATTTAGGGTTGTAGATTTTTTCTATATTTTGTAGATTTTCTGAATAATAAAAAGACATTCCATATCCTGTGCAGGAACAAATCAGTACAACACCGTCACCTAGCATTTAAACGCAAAATCGAGAGAAAATAAAGACAAAAGGTGAGAAATAAAGGAACTGTCTCATGTCAGAGCAACATCCCAAAACACCATCTGCTTATGACACATAAAGAACACGAATAGGCCTTAAAGGAAATAAGCAGCAGGAACTGATCTCACACACGTACCATCAAAAAAACATCACACAACTCGTTACGGCCCCTCTGCTACACAACATGGTTTAATCTTTATGACATTCATTTAGCTGAAGACTGAATCCAGACGGCATCAGATCCTACCTCCATGAAAAAGTGATTATTTGGGAAAAGCCTTTCTGTTTACATTTCCATTTCCATTTCCAGGTTTAGCAGACGCCCTTATCCAGAGCCACTTAAAGAAGTGTTTTGTATTCTTTTCTCTGTGTTCTTTTTTAAATGTTCTGTATGTTCTACCTTGGTCTGTTCAACAATTTTCTGTTTTTTGAATTGTTCTTTCTTTTTCTCTTTCGTTTTCACTTGAATTATTTTTCTGTATTTTTCTGCTTCTCTTTTTTATTCAATACATTCAAATGGCTTTCTTTTTGTTTGATTCTGTGCTGTTCCTGGCTTTATGTGCTATCTGGCTTTCAGGGTGCTGTTTGTGGTGCTTCCTTTTGAGGTAGCTGAACAGGATTGTTGTTACCAGACGTCTTATCTTTATTTAACATTCAAACTAGTTCCATATAAGTGATTTTATTTTTAATGTAATGTATTTTCCTGGAAGAGATACGAGTGTTTAGAGGTTAGAGGTTCTGTAACATGATTTTGGAACATGACTGTGAGGTGGGTGCTGCTGAAATAGAAGGGGTGTCCACAAACTTTTGACTGTATAGTGCGTCATCAGCCCAAATGTAACCACAGAAATAGAAAGTTCTGAGATTTGTTAGGACATATTGCTGGACATTCTTAGTATTAATAGTAATGGTAGTTATGTAGTAATGTTATTAGTAGTACTAGTGATACTAGTTAAGGTCGTAGTTTTGGTAATGGCAGTGGCTATGTCAGTAGGAGAAGTAATGACAGTAGTTATGTTAGTAGTTGTAGAAATGGTACTATTTAGTAGTATTAGTATTGGTTGTAGTTACGGTAGTAGTTATAGTAATGGTAGTTGTTAGGTTAGTAGTAGTAATG
>JAJAGP010001843.1:120000-137500 GCA_025084515.1 Ancistrus triradiatus | reverse complement strand
AAAATGTGCATTGTCTTGCATTGTTTTGCACTTTCAGAAATAAAAAGGCACGTCTTAAATAATCGAATGTAAAATCGATAATTGTGAGAAAATTGAATTACATGAATCGAATTGCATTCCCATTTTGTATTACACTTTTCACTGCTATTATTAAGTTAAGGTTTCATATACAAGGTAAGGTATGAAGGTGTGTGCGTGTGGTGTGTGTGTGTGTGTGTGGTGTGTGTGTGTGTGTGGTGGTTTGTAGTTTTGAACTTTAAAAAGCATATCTGTTATGCCTGCCAACACTGAAGGATTTTTGTAATTCCTTGAATTTAGACGGCTCCGTCCTGTGACGGCAGTGTGACTCTACCACCCACACACCCACACACACTCACCCACACAAACACACCCAAAACACACGCACACACACACACCACAACACACACACAAACACACACACACACATAGGCAGCCTCACATTCTTGTTTAAAATAATCCTCTATAGTTTAAATATAGAAAATGTGTGTGTGTGTGTGTGTGTGTGTGTGTGTGTGTGTGTGTGTGTGTGTGTGTGTGTGTGTGGGTGATGTGTGTGTGTGTGTGTGTGTTGTGTGTGTGTGTGTGTACGTGCTGTAGGATGGTGAACATTAGGATCAGGATCTGTGTGTTTCATAAGGCAGCATGTATTCATTACGGAACAACACCTGATCCTGAAGCTGCAGGGAGTGACCAAGAGTAGCAGCAGTGTCTTAATATTATTGCCATCTCATAGAGTGGCGCAATAATCTACTCATTTAAATAGGGTGAGGGGAAACATAAAAAAAGAAAATGTAAATAAATATAGTAGAGGATATTATAAAAATAAAATATAATAAGTACAATGTAATAAAATATAATAAAATAGATCATATAATAAAAATATAAGATAATAGAGAATACAATAAAAAGAAAATATAAATAGAATGAAATAAAGACTTTTAAAATATAAAGTCTAATAAATAAAATGTAACAATAAAAAATAGAATATAAAAAAGAAAATGTCATGAATAAAATGAAATGTAATTTAATAACATAAAGAAAATACTAAAAAGAAAATAGAGTAGAACAGAATAGAAAATAAAATAAAAAAGAAAATGTAAAATATAATATAGTAAAATAGGGAACAGATATAATAACATGTAATAATTCAAATATAACAATAAAATAGAGAATATAATAAAATACAACAAAAAGAAAAAAGAATAAAGAAAATAGAATATAATCAATTAGAGAATATGAGAATCCACATGATTTATTCAGTTAGTCACTGTAGGATCTCATACCAGCTTTGGTGGCATGGCATCCTCAGTCTCCAGAAGAAGGGGAGGAGGCGTTAGGGCCCTGTGGCGTGGGCTGGGTAACGGTATGAGGACTGGACCTGGTACCAGATGAAGAGCTTGTGGAGTAAACAGAATATGAAGTTAGGGACGTTAAGAACACGCCTCCTTCACAATAAGAAACTACACTTTGAGCTGGTTTCTCGTTATCTGAATTCCCCACTTTAGAGTATGGACTGTTTTGATCTAATGACTCACTGTAACGGAGGATGATCAGGAAAATAACTACGCATGAATTCGTAGGGACGGACGGACTAACCTCGCCGTGTCCATCTGAAGATCCAAAGACGGACTTGATGACTCTGGTTTTAATTAGTATAGCCTGTATTAGTGATGCCATCAGTTCTTTACAGGCTATGCTAATCTATGCCAGAATCAGCAAAGCACTGGAGCAGCCACTCAGCTCGATGGTAGGATTAGATTTATCTGGATTTATCGGGGTAGAGTCGGTGTCTGACAGCTGCAGGAGCCTGGGCTTGATCCTCGGTTTGATCCTCGGTTTGAAACGGTTTCTGTGTGCAGAGTTTGGCAGTAAAGGAATGATTGTTTTTGGTTATTTGTTAGTATGTGGATTTGGTTTGCTTAATCTGTTCGGTACCCCTGCTGCGTTTAAATGTTTTTATGTTATTTACAGTATATATTTGTACAGGTGTGTAGAATCCCTGTTTCACCTCAGACGAATCAACCTAGTGTTAAATGCGCTTAATGTTTCGTTTAAATGAATCCAAAACGTACTGCTTTGTTTACAAATGCATTCATCAGTGCGATAAAGAAGTTAAAACGATTCTCTTAAGGTTTGTAAGTAATTGTGTTCCTTGTCATGCGAAAGTTCATCACGTCTAAGGACTTTTAAGGACAAGACGTGGCTTTACTAGAAATCACCAAATAAGGTTCGAACCTCGAACGTTCAGCTCTGGTCTCGCTTTTGTTGCTTTGTTCCACCTTCGGTAATTAAGGTAAATAATCCGAAATTCAGCGTCCAGATCGGATTTCAGCACTGGGAGCATGTTTGGAGTTTGTCTCGCTGTAACTTTTCATATCTACCTGCTTTATGAACACCACAGACACACCAGCACCAGTTATGAAACGATTCTTTATAATTAGAGTTATATAATTGAATGAGTTATAAAATGAATTAATGACAGTCTGTGAGAAGATGAAGCTGTATAAGGAGATCAGGAGAAACTGTTTAACTTGGCACCGAGACTCTGAATGAACTTCTGAATGAGAATGAGAAATGACAGGTGGAGGGGATGCAGTAGAAGCGTCGTGGTCAAACCTGTTCTCACATTAGACTGGAATTGGAGAGCTTTTCCTCTTTCCGTTGGAGGCGTGAGTCGTTAGCGCTGAGGGAAATCTGATGGAGCAGAAATGTTCAGGAGAAGCGCAGAGGGAGTTCACCGACGTCGTGGCTTCATGTCTAAAACGTTTCAGCTGTGAAATTAGACGTTTACAAAATGACAATCCTCCTGAGCTTCGTAGGAAAAACGTAGATTTGACTTTGCTTATCCTGGAGTCGCAGAGAACGTCTATCCCGAAATTCACCAGTAAATTTCTACAAACGTACTGCATCAGACTTTTTAATTAGACCCACAGTGCTGAGATTAATACATATTACAGTACTGTGCAAAAGTCTTAGGCCACCATTAGATTAGGTTTGTTGTAATTATTTCTCAGTCTCATCATTAGAAACACAAGAAATTTGTATGCAGTATGAAAAAGCAGAACAAAAAGAAAGAAAAAGCAGTTTCTATAGGCTACAGTGGAGATTTAGTGTGATCTCCCCTTACACTGAGCAATCAGGATTTTGACCCTTCTACAGTCTGAAGAAACTTGATCAAGAAACCACTTTCAGGGTGTAGAGGATAAGATATCCCAAAGCTCACAAAGATTGAAGTAATAAATCTAAGTTTGCAATTTTTTTGGCCCAATCAATATGTTAACAGCACATTACCTGAAAAGTAGAAAATAAATCACTCCTTTATTTAAAGACATTTTAAGTAATGCCACTTGATGGTGGGCGATATGGTACAAATATTATATCACGATACACGATATCTGTCACAATACATGCCAAATATTATCCCATCCCATTTTGTATTAATAAAAAAGTGATTTTGCATCCAAAATGTGCTGCACTTCATCCAGTTAAACAGCTCTACTTACAGTCTTCACAACGAAACCTGCAGTTTTTCAGTGTTCGTTAAGCACTGACGATATCCTCAATACTGTCTATCACAATAACAAAATGTATCACGATACAATAAAATATCAGCATATTGCCCACCACTAATGCTGCGTGAAAAGTAGAAAAAACTTGTAAACAATATTTCTTTCTGTCTTCTTGAATCCTTTTCAGATTCTTTAGTGTTTCTAAATGTTTGTGTTGTTGAGAGCTGCTGTTTTTGTCTCTTTTGTGGATCCATGTACTGTTCATATTCGGTACCGTTAACGTGATTACGCTCCAAGCTTTGAAAGAAATGGGCATTATTTCCAGTGGTTGCTGAAATTTTTTCCATAGTGTTTACATCTGACTTCTTTGTTCAGTTATCGTCTTCTGTAAAGCCACAAACACGTGTCGTTTTCCTTTGCTATAATCTGCTCGGTGTTTGAGTTCTCCTTCGTGTTGCTGCCATGTCGATTAAAGGTTCTGAATGTGTGTTTTGATTCATTTTCGATTTATTTTCGCTGAATTGCCCAGTCCTAGTGTCCTCTCTGGCTGACTATGGAGTCGATGTGAGTGATGGAGTTACACCTCGTTCTGCTCTCATTTATTTAAATCCCAGAACAGGAAGAGCTTCAGACGCAGAGCAAGCCGCTGCAGGGCATGATGGGAAGGTGAAGATGAGATGAGAGCGGAGGGTGAGCGCTCCTGAAAATAAGATCAAATAAGAGGATCGCTCTGAACGCTCGCAACATTGGGCATCAGATTAGAGCTGCAGGAAAAAGTGGAAAAGCATTTCACTCTTACCTTATTTATACAGGGGGGGATCAGACGAACGAAAAGTCATTTATCGCGGTGTATGTAACGCTGGGCTAAAACCGATCTTTAACTGTAACGAACAAAATTTCCTCCAGACCTAACGCTTGTCATTTTAACCAAAAAGTTCTGTTTTGCACTTGCTCATGTAAAACGTTTCGGCAGTGTGTTATCAGGTCATAATGAACGGTTCCACACCGTCCATCGTGACGTCTCTGCCCATAGGTGGCGCTATTCTAGTTAGCGTCTGACCTGGAGTCAGCCTGCAGCCTGGTAGATAATGTCATGGAGAGGTGAAGCTGATCCTGGAGCAGGGTTACGCCTGCAGAGCTGAAAGTGGCTGGAGAGATAACGCTGTATCTGAGAGCCGCGGGTGGATGCACAGCGAGGGGTACGGGTTCGATTTATTGTATTATGGGATGGCACAGCGTAGCGTCGATGCCATGTGACTCCAGAGTCTCAGGTTTGGTCCCGATTTAGAATACAGTTGTGCTCATTATTTCCTATTTTTGCACCAAATGACAAGAATCTTTACAGAGTGTGCCAATACTTTTGGAGAAGACTGTCATTTGGTGAAAAGGTGTGTTTTTGGAAAGTCAAAGGATCTTAAAATGAGCGTGGGATGATTATTCAGTTAATTATTGTACATCATAATGGGATCTCATTATATTCACAGTTCACTTTTCCTGTTTTAAGGGCAGATTTCAGAAAATGAGGGACGCCATCTGATTTCAAATTAATAAAGGACACAAAAACTTTGTAACTTTATAACATGGTATAAGATACAGTTATAGTATACAGGTTTACGCACTCTTGTCCTGACATTACCAAAGTCACTTAGTCATTTTGTGTTACTATAATGTAAATTGATGTTGCTGAAAACATGAGGATAACGACAGGCACTGTGGGCAAACTTAAAAATGATTAAGAATAAGATTTCTGCAAAAAAATGTGCCAAAGAAATTGCAAAATAATTGAAAAGGGAGACCTGAAATCCGTTCAGATGATGCGCTAGTGCTTTTAAGGGCTCTAATTTTAGAGATTTGGATCTGTTTTGTGGTTTTGCCTTTAGAAACATCTTTAAAATGCTACCGTGGTGCTGCTTGATCAATATGACCTGTTAAATATGACTGTTTTCGTTATTTTATGGCACACTGTCCCAAAAACACCAAAACAACTAAAACACAAATAACAAAGCATTTTGAAGGACTGAACGTTTACATATGAGTTAAACAAACTCATAGTTTGAGATTAAGCGTAAAATCTAAATTTATACAGCAATTTAAAAGTTAAGTCTTCCAGTTCAGGTCTGAATGTGCAGGTTCTTCCATTTATGGTAAAGCCATCCTCATAAAAGCAGCGACCGTCCTGTACCAGTTCAGCCACCAAAACAAACACGAGATCATGCTTTAGTATCTTAGATCAGTGACTCATTATATCTCCGTTCTTACCTGCTCTATCAACACCAAACACAAACCAGGACCGAGTTATGAAGCCACTTCACTAGGAATGATGCACTTGCACATTTACGTTTAGCAGACGCTCAGACGAGCTTGGTGTCCTTCTTAGTAGACGTTACCTCATGTTAGTAACTCAAACTCTGTTAGGATTTGATGTAGGTAAATCCAAACAATCATAAAGGAGAGCAACAAGTGTGTTTATGTACTGTATATAACGTTTTATTAAATATGTAGGCGCAGTTTTAGCACCACCAGGGAGCCAATATAAGAGTCTTGGTGCTCATTGTCCTTTAATCTCGAGTTTTGGGTCCGGTCGAGCTTAGCTCGAGTCTCAGAGGGTACGAGGTACAGAGCGGGGTTTGAATAGAGCCTTTATGTAAGACGTACCTAAACTACTGCGTTTTTGTTTGTACAGCGCAGGTACAGGTAGCTTTGCATTTGCCCTGCACTTTAAAGTTGCTCTTCTATTTTGCACTACTTTATTATTGTGCAGTATTTTTGTACAAAGAAAAGCAGAATAAACACATATACACATACATATTCTGTGTAAAACAAAAGCAAAATGTACAGCAGTGAACCTTTTATTGCAGTACAGCGGTGCAGGAAAAGGAGCAAAAAGGCAGACCTGGACACAAAATATATTGCTTTAAAACAAACAAACAAAAACTCATATCAAGAACCCTAACAAAAACAAGTGAACGGAGGAGCCGAGTTTATTTTTTGTTTTGTTTAAATGCACAATAACCAAATTATTTCCCAACTGATTTTAACGAGGCTTCTGATGTATGTGGAGTATAGGGCTGCAGCTAACGACTATTTTAATAATCGATTAATCGGTCAATTATTTTTTCGATTAATCGATGAATCGGGTTAAAAAAAAACCTTTCCATGTCTTTATTCAGAAATATAACATTAAATAACAGAGCAAATAAGTGCTTACAATAAATGAATAAATTAAATTAAATTTATTAATAAATTAAAATAACAAATTAAAACAATAAAGAAAAATAAGTGCCTCTCTGATGCAAACACTACATACAAACTCATTCACGCTCTTTCTTTAGAAACTTTATGTTTAGCATGTCAACATGCTCCTGGCTAAGCTGGCTCTCTTTTTAGAGACCATATTTCCTGCCGCAGAAAGCAGACGCTCAGACAGTGGTTGAAGTACCAGGAATGCATAAATAGGACTTGGCTAGCCTGGCCAATATAGCATATCTGTCTCTTAACTCCATCACTGTCATTATCCAGCTAACAAGCAAAAACAGCATCAACCATGCTGTGTCCGTTCACATAGTGTGAGGGCGCCGTTCCGTTTCCTCCACACTTCAAAACGGAACAAACTCGGGATATTGTGGTGACTTACGCTGTTGTTGAGCTCCCTTCATCCTCTTCGGTGACTCCATGTTTCCGTTTCGAGGGCTGTATCAGCACCAAGGTGCCCCCGTGCCAGGTCAGATCACTTTAACAAAGCTTGCATGTTACACATTTTTTGTTGTGTGAAGCGTGAAGTGCTCCGACACTTTGGAGGAATTAAGCTGAACCTTCTTCTCTGCGTCGGTCATGTTTCATTTGTAGAATTTATTTAATTCTTAACGCCAACTTATTTTGAAGATTCAGCATCCGCGCCGGCTCCGCCTCACTCCGTTCAACTCGCTCGTATTTTTTTTCCAGCGCTGGCGAAGTGCAGCAAGTAACGTAAGCGGATGTGATAAGGCAGGGGAAACATAAATCATGCGACACAACGAATCGATAATAAAATTCGTTGTCGACACTTTTAATAATGGATTATTATCAATTTTATCGATTCGTTGTTGCAGTCCTACTGGAGTATGTAAAATGTTTTGACTTCAGTTACTTCAAATCTCGATAGAGAGCAGTGTGTATCAGCGTCAGAATAGTTAACATGGTGGGAAAAATTCACTGTCATAAGAAACTGTAAAAACCCACATTTTGTAAAGCATGGATTTGGATTATTTTCCTCAGTTAATATATGTTTAAACGTCCCTTTGAAGCTTAATATATATATTAATTTAATTTCAGAACTCAGCTCATTCACTTTGAAATACTGAAAATAGTTCTTATAATTGACCATCATTGACAAAAATGTAAGAAAATCAACAAATAAATCAGACAGTGATACATTCAGTCAGTCTGACCTGTTTGTTACAACAGTGAAAAGATTCAGATAAACTCAAAGGAAATATTCAGTATAGTACAGCATGTTAATAACCTATAAATACAATAAGATGTAGTCTAACAATAATATTACTAATGAAATAATAGATTAACAATAGCATATAGCGTATGTAGTATAAACAGTAGTATAATACAGTATATAAAATAGTGAATACTATACTATATTATATAACTATTATATTATTATTTATACTACATTTACCGTGTACGATTGCTAATCTATTACTATTAATGTTTTATTATATTATTCTATTATTAGTTTTTAGTAGAATCAGGCATGTTTTTTTTCAGTATAATCTATGGAGAATGATGAGAAGTTGCCTGGACCCATATGGCGACCACATAGGCGTGTGATCCGGCGGCCGAAGCGGCGTCTAGGTGTATTAGGTATTGTAAGTGTACAGCTGCATGTGCAGATCATCTGGATAGCAGTGGAAGCTAATATTTCTACACGTTGACGAGTAATTGAGCCTAGTGGCAGCATGTGCAGGGAAAATAATAGCAGGCCTGATGAGATGATGATTTGATGATAATAATCTCTAAAGGACTGGAGATTCAGGTTTGTAAATAGTGACCATGTAAGATCTCCAGCCTTTATAAAACCAGGGTCTGGAGCTACAAACTGGGACTCGGCTTTAGATGTGTCAGACTATTGGTGGAATATTATTTTTGTAATATGTCGAAACATATTTCATGTGCTACAAAAAATAAAATAAAATAAAGAAATAAATCCCAGTTTTACTGATCACGATGCTCCTAAAAATAACCTTTGGTTCATCTGAAGGCCTCGGACTGAATCGTGCCTCATGTGGGTTTGGCTGCAGCCATCTGTGCAGGGATTTCAGAGCATGGTGCAGGATTTCGGTCCTGTAAACGTCATGTGTTTCATTTCCACATGCAGTGTGTCTGCTTTAAGGCCTTTTCACCCCGAGTCCGATTTTTACGGATAGAAAAAAAACTCACGTTACATTTGGAAAAGAACGCACCTATAATAACGCCGTCCTTCACACCGAGTCGAAACTGATGGACCGAGATTCTGTTCTAATTTCTGCATTGTTCAAATCAGGCTGACCAATCAGAGCTCGGTCGCCGGGCAGAACAGCTCATCAGGAGCTGATAGGACAAGCAACACAGACTCGAAAACATGGACATTAAAGAAAAGATTTGGTGGGATAGAACTGAAAGGCTGGAGAATGATGGAGATAAAGCTCACAGGGGCTGGGTGGAAGCGTCTGATTATTTATCTAAGAAAAAACACAAACTAAAAAGCTTCCTGCACTCATCTTTACTTGAGTTTTTGTTTTTGTTTGTTTTTTTAGTTGAAAAAGAAAATCTATTGCTCTTTCTTTCTTTCTTTCTTTCTTTCTTTCTTTTTTCTTTCATTTCCTTTTTTTCTTTCTGTATTGCTTTATTTTCTTTCTTTCTTTCTTAAGCCAAAAAAATAGGATTTGGTGCAAAAAAAAAAAATTCTTTCCTTATTTATTTCTCAGTACTCTCTTTAGCCTTTCTTTCTTTTAATTTTTCTTTCTTTCTTTATAGTTTTCTGTCTTTATATCATTTTCTTTTTCTACAGTTCATCTTTAAGCCAATAGTTATTTTTCTTTCTTTCTTTCTTGATTTATTTATCATTATTTTTTTATCCTTTCTTTCTTTCCATTTTTCTTTCTTTCTTTCTATTGTTTTCATTCTTTCTTTCTTTCTATTGTTCTTTATTTATCTTTTTTCTTTCTTTCTTTCTTTTTTTCTTTTTTCTCAGTATTCTCTTTAGCCTTCCTTTCTTTCTATTTTTATATCTGTCTTTATCTTTTTTTGTTGTTTTTTTTATTTTTCTTTCTATTGTTTTTTCTTTGTTTCTTTCAGAAACAATTTCCAGAGGAAATTCTTGTAGTTTTGAACCTTGACTGAGTGATGTGCTGTTGATTTCCAAAAGTAAATGAAGTTATACCTAAAATCAAATTACATGTTTGTATTTGCCCATGTTTGCCTCGTCTGGTGTGTGTGTGTGTGTGTGTGTGTGTGTGTGTGTGTGTGTGTGTGTGTGTGTGTGTGTGTGTGTGTGTGTGTGTGTGTGTGTGTGTGTCCTCTCCGTACGTTCCCACGTTCCTGCTTTAATCCTGTTGAACTGGTGAGAATTTTAATAACATGCATGCCTGAGGGTGACGGAGGTGTTTGGGAAATGATATATAAATAAAGCGTGACTGTTTGAAAGCTCGCTTCTATTTGCCCAGGCTGATTTATGGACGTCTTTCGTACGTCGAGTTGTCGGTTATTTTCATCGGATGGGTATTGAGGCTAATCGGATCGCTATGATGTGAGGAAGAAACGAAACAAAGTCCGGTTTGAGTCTGAGCTGTTGCTTTAAGCTGCTTATGTTGGATCTGGAGCATCCTGGTAACGTCACAGACTCACATGTTTGGTTAAAGATCGTGTGTGTGTGTGTGTGTGTGTGTGTGTGTGTGTGTGTGTGTGTGTGTGTGTGTGTGTGTAACAGGGTGTGTGTGTGTACGAAGGTGTTCTTGGATGTGTGTACACAGTTAATGACCCACTGATTGTAAACTGGCTTTATATGACTGACAGTTTCATCGCAAGGTGTTTTAAGAACAAAACGCTGGAACTGGAAATGTCTGGTAAAAACCGCCTCAAAAGGAAGCACCGCTAACAGCACCCAGAAAAACAGAAAGCACAGGACCATACATGCCTGATAAATCGAGACAAGATATTTTTCTAACGCTGGTCTTGGTACGAGAACAATCTAGTGTGAGGATTACTAAACTTACAACTGGTACAAACTAACAGACGTCTCCAAATTTAACAAAAAAAAAAACACAGGAAAGGACTCTTCCCATCTGTGTTAATTTTAACAGTAATGATTCATACTTTCTTTAATGATAAGATAGAAAACATTAGGCATAAAACTCAATGCTCATCACATCACCAAACTATTCAGCCACCTTCCAGATGCAGCACTAGTGAAGACATCGGTTTAATGAGCTGTAAATCAAGATTAGAATCTTTTACCCCAATTACTAATACTGAACTATCCGCACCGATCTAAGTCATCAACATGTTTATTAGATCCAATTCCTACACGTTTCTCAAACAAGTATTACCTAGTGTTATAGAGCTAGTGTTAGTTATTTTAAATTCATCCCTTACCTTAGGTTATGTGCCCAAATCCTTTAAGTCTGCCGTTATCAAACCACTGATTAAAAAAGCCAATCTTGACCCTTGTGTGATATCTAATTATAGACCAATTTCAAATCTACGGTTTCTGTCCAAAATCGTAGAAAAAGCCATCTATCAGCAGCTCTGCAGTTACCTTCAAAGAAATGAAATTTATGAAACATTTCAGTCTGGCTTCAGGCCCCATCATAGTACTGAAACAGCATTAATTAGGGTACTAAATGACTTGTTAATGTCCTCAGATAAGGGATGTGTTTCTTTTCATGTTCTGTTAGATTTAAGTGCAGCATTTGACACTATAGATCATGATGTTTTACTAAACAGACTAGAAAATACTGTAGGTATTAAGGGATCAGCACTTTCTTGGTTTAAATCCTACTTAACCGACCGGTACCAGTTTGTTCATATAAATAATCTAAGGTCTAAGCTCTCAAAAGTGAAGTATGGCGTGTCTCAGGAGTCAGTGCTTGGCCCGCTTTTATTCTCTCTATACATGCTGACACTAGGCTCAGTTATTTGTAAACATGGCATTAGTTTCCACTGCTATGCAGATGATACATAGCTGTACATATCAGCCAAACCAAATGACATCCTTACAATAAGCAAAATTGAGGACTGTGTAAAGGAAATAAAAGATTGGATGTTATTTAATTTTCTCTTACTTAACTCCGATAAAACTGAGGTTCTATTAGTGGGACCCAAGGCTGTGAGAGACAGGTTAGCTACATCTATCCTAAATCTAGATGGCTGTCCAGTATTGCCCAGTCGTCTGGTCCTGGCAACTGTCGCCCTAGGCTGCTCCCCCAATTTGAGATTGGACGTAGTATTTAGGGGGAGATAATCAAAAACTGTTAAGTGCTTTGAGACAATGCTCCATTGTTAAAAAGCGGCTATATAAATAAAATCTTGACTGACCCCCTTGACTGTTTTTTAAAAACTTAGGTGTCCAACATTGATTAGATCTCTCTTTTTGATGAGCAATTAGCAGCATCACTTCGAACTGATTCTTTCAATTACGTTAATATCGCTAAACTTAGGAAATATCCGCTCTTTTAATGATTGCAGAGAATTGGTTCATGTGTTTTAACCTCAAGGTTGGGATTACTGTAACGCCCCTTACTTACTGGATGCTCTAGTAATCTATAAAATAAACTTCAGTTAGTTCAGGAATGCAGCTGCCCAGTGCTAACGGAACTAAAACTTTGATCATATCACTTCCTGTTCTATCATCACTGCACTGGGGACAGTTCAAATTCGGCATTGATTACAAAAATACTTCTCATAACGTTATAAAGCTCACAGGCGCCTGGCCCACACATTATCGGAGTGACATCTTAGAGTTTACAATCCAACTCGTTCTACTTCGTCGCAAGGGTGCCAGGACTTCTTTTGTTCTAGAATTAAAAAAAGTCACAGCAGGGGGAAAGACTTTCTCATACATGACCCCCCAACTATGGAAAAATAAATGGAATAATAATTCCCACTTTCGTTCGAGACCTCAGCCACTCGACAAAAGTTAGTCTAGCTAAAGACATTACCTATTACACAGCGCTTTGACTAAGATTTAGACCCGGATGCATGGCTTGGGTCACTGGGGCCGGAGGCTGGAGTCATGTCTGCCCTGCCTGCCTTGTCCGCTAGCCGGGAAGTGTGGAGTGGGCGGTCGGCTGAACTGGGCTTCGGTCCTCGTGATCGACTCGTGCATCCTGGCCTAGACTAAGGGACCAGAGCTGGAGTTCATAGTCAAAGAGTCGTATGGGTGATCAGAGACGTTGGTTGCTGTCTTCTGCTGCTCGTGGGGTTGCCAATGTCTCATGTGATCCTTTGAGCTGTGTCCTACCAGTTCTCCGTTCTAGCTCTGATGCTATAGCTAATTGCTGCCAGGTCTCATGCAAACATGGCATCAGTGATTGTTAATAGACACTGTTGCTCTTAACAAAACTATTTACATTTTCTGTTTTCTCTCCGAGCTGTGTTCCGGTACCAGTTCCAGCCCCACACATGATGTTCATCCGCTGCAGCTCCACTCAAGCTGCTTCTGCCATCAGCTCCAGCCCCATCATACCCGGGCCACTTAATGCCGATGTGCATACTTCACATTCTTTTCAAACTTTGACTCCATGACTTTAGTTTCGCTCTTAGATTTATCATCTACGCCGCCCAAGGAGGTTGGGTCCCTTTTTGAGTCTTGGTCCTCCCAAGGTTTCTTCCTATAACACTCAGGGAGTTTTTCCTTGCCACTGTCGCCCCTAGGCTTGCTCAATTTGGGATTGGACGTAGTTATTAGGAGATAATCTAAACTTGTAAAGTTGCTTTGAGACAATGCTCCATTGTAAAAAGTGCTATATAAATAAATATGACTTGACTTGACTTGGTACTGGAACATCTGATCTTAATGTGAGGACTGGAAATGGTACCGGAACATCTTGTCTTAGTGTGAGGACTGGAGCTGGTACTGGAACATCTTTTCTTAGTGTGAGAACTGGAACTGGTACCGGAACATCTTATCTTAGTGTGAGGACTGGAACTGGTACCGGAACATCTTATCTTGATGTGAGGACTCCAACTGGTACCGGAACATCTTAGTGTGAGGACTGGAACTGGTACTGGAAGAACAAGATTCAGTTCCAAGTATCACTTCAGTGTATGTTTATCTCCATATTCAGGTGTGTGTGTGTGTGTGTGTGTGTGTGTGTGTGTTTAAGGTTTTATTAATACTAATATTGTATATCTGTGGTTGCACAGCTGAATGTGAAAGTACTGTGTAAACACCTAAAGACTGTCCTGGGAACACCTTTTGCTAATATTTACACAATAAAAGTCATCCAGCAGAAGCATTCGCGCCTTGCACTCTGTAACACAGGAGATTAAGGCGCACACAAAAAAAATAACACAATTTAATTTCTAACTCGTGCAAAGTTGCCTGATAAAGAAGGTCATCAGAGTGGACGATTGGTTAAAGAAATCCACAAGTTAAAATGCAGAAATCATTTACAGATCGTTGTTAGTATATGTGAGGTGTAGCGTTTAAGATACTGGACTGTGGACCAGAAGGTCCAGGGTTCAAATCCCACCTCCGCCAAGCTGCCACTGTTATAAGTCACTCTGAATGCTCTCTCTCTCTCTGTCTCTGTTTTTTTCTGATTGTGGTTCTGTTGGATGTTTCTAATTTGGACTCCTGTGTGTTTGTTGTTTTACTGATGATGACGACCAGCACTGAATCAGGAGGGGGCCGAAAATCAGAGTGTGATAGTAGATTAGACGAGAACTCGTCCAGCTCACGCCGCTCTGACCTTGAGAACACTCAGTGTGTTAGGACAGATTTATTTTCCATGTCCTAACAACATATGATGCCACACAGGAGAAAGGTTGGTGTGTTAACACGGACGTAACGGACTAAACATTAAAGCACCATGTGTGGATGGCACTATAACAATGAAATAATGATGTGATTTCGAACAGGTGAATATAATCATCATTTGGTCCAAAAGCAACATCAACAAAAGCCTGAGCCAGCCTGAGGAGTGAAGATGATCAGAGGATCTCCAGTTTATCAACAAATGTTATAAACAATGTTCCTCAAAGAAAGACTGGAAGGGATTTATATATTTCTCCCTCTACAGAGCATAATATCATTAAACCATTCAAGAATTTAGTAAAACTAATCCCTCAGTAAAACAGACAGACAGACAGACTAAAGGAAAAAGAAAGAAAGAAAGAACGAAAGATGGAAGGAAAGAAAAAAAGGAAGAAAGAGAAGAAGGAGGGAAGAAATAATACTGAATACTAAAGGCAAAAGACGGGAAAAGATGGATGGATGGAAAAAAGAATGAAAGACAGAAAGAAAAAGAAAGAAGGAAAAATGGAAAGGAAGACAGAAAGAAAGAATGGCACTGCATCAAGAACCGTCATTCATCAATAGCTGATAGAACCACATGGACAAGGGGTTCCTTTATCAAACCTTTATCAAGCTCTACAATACAGAGTTACATTCACAGATACCACTTAAAAAGTTACTGTGCTAAACAGAAGCCTTCTGTTATAACCATGTCCAGAAGGGGCGTCGGCTTCTCTGGGCTCGGAGGATCTGGGATGGACCATCATACAGTGGGGACGGGGATTGTGCTCAGACCCATCAGTATCACAGATCATGCAGTGCACCTCATATCTAGCCCTATATTGCCTATCCCAACTTTTTTTGGAATGTGTTGCAGGCCTGAAATGCAGGAATGAAGTTAACCAGAAAAAGCATGAAATATCTCGCCTTTATTCTTCTGATTTGTGGTTGTAGATGAATCACACAAAACACACTCAGATAAAAAAAAAAAACTGGAAGCGTGCTGTGCTTTAAAGAACCATTAAAGGATTAATTACAGCACTTCAGTTAAAGCAGAGGCAATGTTAAGATCGTTTAGAAAGACTCGAGTAGGGACCTGTTAAAATGTATAAATATTCATCCGCTCTTGAGATAAGCTCTGGAGTATGAATAGCAAAAAAATAGGATTCATGTCTGAAGATAATTAGCTGCTTTACAGAGCCGAGAGTTTCAGACTTCAAATTAAGCTGAAAAACCTTTTTCAGAGAGTTTTAGGTAACGGTCGCCTCAGGGAGGTCAGGAAGTTCAGGAGCTTTTGGAGTCCTCTAACAAGTCTGGTGATGATGTAAATAAGTATGTGACCCCAGACCCAAGCCTTGACCCTGAGTGGGTCCTACTGCTGAGGTCGTATCCGAGGTCAGGGTCACGTTTTTAGGAACAGAACAGAAGCTCATCCATGTAATAATGAGTAATGATGACGTCTTTCTTTATGAGCCTGAAGTCTGGACGGTTGTTTCTCTCTGGTGCGGAGCGGCAGAATTAAAGCCCCATCCAGCAACTATTCCCTCCAAAGTTACCGTATCAGCTTCATCAGCCAAGAACGATCATATTTTTACATTTTTATCGATTCCACGTAGCTAAAAAGTTCTGGTTAAATGTTAATTTATTGTTTTTGATTCTTAGGGGTTTTCTTATGTTTATACATTATAATATTATAATAGGATATATATAATAATATATAATATATATTGAACAACCCCGTATTTCACTCTTTGATCCTCTGATTAATCTTAAATCGTTTAATAAAATCTAGACCAGGCAAAACCTGTCCTTCCTTTGGACCGTCTCCTTAGATTGAGCCTCGATTTAAAATTCCATCCTGAGGTCGAGTCACTGTTTTAATCAGATACTTCGTACCTTGTGTTTGCGGTGTTGTGATATCGCTCCTATGAGGCGGAGGCGGCGTAATACAATTTCCGTCTGATCTCTTTGCTTTTCCCAAAACGGGAGGAACCTGAGGGAACGTATTCTTCTAAAGTGCCAAATTTCCATATTGAGATGTGACACAGTGATCAGGGGGAAAGAATGCTCACGCTCTGAAACAATCAGTTCTCTTCTATGGTAAACATTGTTTTGATGCTCCGATGCATAACACTGATGAGTAGATTAGTGTTCTCGGTGTGACTCAGTGTTTTCGTCCACTTACCGGGAAAACAGGCTGGAACCAGCTTCTGTAACGAGATAACACACTCACAACTCTAATTTATGCTTCATCAGGTACATTTCTCATCTTGACCAGCGGTGCCAGCCATTCTGGACCGGACTGCAGTCTGTGGTCGTGGTCTGAACTGCTGGCTGGAGGACAGGAGAGAACCCATAATGCACTGCACTTTTTACATTTACATTTACATTTACAGCATTTAGCAGACGCTCTTATCCAGAGCGACTTACAACTGATACAGTCTTACAATCCAAGCAATTGTGGGAAAGCTTCCAAAGTGTGTGTGTATGTATATATCTATACAGTATGTATACACTCAGCGCTGTCTTACACTGTCGTACAGAGCTTTTAATTAAAAATCAGACATTAAAACACATCTGTAAATGTCTGATCACATTTCCTGGTGATCCGTTAATTTAATAGACGTGTAGACTAAATTGTTGTTGGTTTTATTCGGCAGCGATTTATTTGGACGATCTGATCCAAGCTTGTGTATAATGAGGGTATCTTCCACACCAAATGTGTTTACAGACGGTGAAAGTGGTGTCAGGCTCTTGTATAAGATACTGAAACTCTCAGTGCCCCTTTCTTTCTTTCTGTTTTCCAAATCAGTGTTTTCTGAGCAGTAAAAGGACGTCTTCACTTGAAGGAAACATTTTGTTCGTCTTGTCCATTTTTTTATGTGAATTTTTTTTTAATTGTCTCACGTTTGGTTTCTGGCACCAAGACACTCAGCAGCCAATCCTTAACTACTTTAAGTTTTGAGGTGGAGCCTCCGTGGTT